>ML807766.1:88470-124391 GCA_009831015.1 Picea engelmannii
AGTTATCAATTGTGATAATCAAAGTTCAATCAAACTTGCTAATAACCCTATGTATCATGCCATAACTAAGCACATTGAAATTCAACATCATTTTGTCCGTGAAAAGATACAGTCAAAAGAGATTGACTTAATCTATTGTAACATCGATGAAAATATGGCTGATATTTTCACTAAGCTTCTTGGAAAGGAAAAATTTGAAATTTGCAGAGAGTTGCTAGGTGTGGTAGAAAATCCATTTCTCCATTAAGGGGGAGTGTTGGAATAATGTAGAAATTAGGATACTTAGTTAATATTTACGTAACTAAGTTGTTCTATGCCTGTCCAATTTAGGGTTTGCTGGTGGTTTCAGATCCACATTTGTAGGAGGTCAGTTCAAGCTTGTTTGTGCTATATAAATGTAATAATTGGCTTCAATAATCAACGAAGGTGAGCTCTTCTCACGTATTATTTTATGCCTCTGTTAATTAATTGTAGCATGGTTGATTAATGTTGGAAGATCCCAATGACTCATAAGAGTATGATCTCCAAACCAACAAGGATTAAAAACAAAAAGAGTAAAGTACGATCGCATATCGACGAGGGTAGATTGTTTAAAATCAAGATTAGATTCTGGGTAAAATATGTGATACTCTTTCCTTGATTATACAGAAAAAAATTGCATTATCTAATACTCCAAATCATTCAAACACAAATCCAAGGATTCTATTGACCATTTAAATAAATTAATGGAAGAATTCTAGACAAGCATACCCATGGCATCGACCCATAGGTTCACTATTAGTAAACACACACACAGATATATATATATGTGTGTGTGTGTGTGTGTGTGTGTGTGTTAGCAGCATTAATCAACCTAGAATTCACAAGAACATTAAGGAAGTTGTCCAATTGAACATAAAATTTAAAATCACAATTTCATGGCGAATTTATCCAAAAACTCATGTGCAAATAATATTAATACATTTACAATTACAAATCTCAAATCAAAATACCGTAACCGAAGGCGGCGAGTCGAAGATGTTCCTCCACGTTGGCGCTCCCTCCGACCTCCCGCTTGTTAACTGTGAGACTTCACCGGTACCTCCCAGCCAACGCTAGGGGTACTATTCTCCCCCCTTATCCCCCGAGCCGCAAATGGGCCACCCACACACAACCAGGAATCCTCTAGCTCCCATCTTGCCTCGCAAGGTAGAGCCACCACTCTCACTCTCTCTCAAGCTGGGAATCCCAACTATCACAAGTAAAACCAGTCAAAAATTATGCAGCATAACATTACTCATAACAAGTGTGATGCATTTATCATCTCAACCATTTGTTTTATAGAATTTTCCCATAACGAATCCCCACTTTCACAATTAATTCACTTTTTAATTTAAATAATTTAGAATTATTTACTCCTTACACTTATCACCCATTCCCGAGTTTGCACGAGTAAATCCACATTTTATTTTAATAAAATTTAATTTCCCTCACCCTTCCTAAAAGATCTCCTTGAATCACTCATAGTTGTCTCTTTATTCCACGCCTTAATAAATATGAGTGGAGTTAAAATATGATTCTTATTTAGTTAGACTAGTGTGAACTAGACTCTAGATTCCTTTATACACATACACATTCTCTCATCTTTGTTTCTTTCTTATTTTAAAAACTCCCTTTTAATAATTTCTTACACCTATGTTCCTTAAATAAAATCATTAGGATTATTTCAATTTACTTAATTCTTGAAATTATTTACCTTATTCCTATTTTATTTAATTTGTGATTTGGTTTTAGTATTCTCAACAAGCTTAGACTTGAGCTTAAATTTTAAATAGGCTTAGCCCTTCATTTGGGAAATAATTTCAATCCTTAATTAAGTAATTAATTAATTGATCCGGCAGTGCTCAAGATTTTACAAGGTTAATTATTCACTAAGGTTTTTCTAGGCCACTTAGATTCATGACTCAAATTTTATTTACACGACGTGCCCTTCAAAACACACTCTATGCTCCAAGGCTGCCACTCGCCTTTGACTAGTTTTGGTATTTGTACAAGCCCTAGAGTTAGCACTCCATTCAAGCGACCTTGTAAGAGACTAAGGGATTCTAAGGAATAAGTACCCTGCCTTATTGTGTGCCCCTTAGAAATATTCGTGAGAAACTGTCTTAGTCTTCCCTCATGACATCGTGGACCTCTCGAACTAGGTAATCGTTAACATACAATTAGAGCCACGATGGGAGTGCTAGTAGGATGTGTCAGGGACTTTTCCACACCTCTCCCTCAATATCTGGTCTATGTGCATGGCCCCTTTACTCCTTATGTGAGTCATATTAGCAAGCATTCGTCAACCTACATTCATTAACAAAACATTGTCAACGATCCATATACAATATCAAAATATAATCGATCATATGTCACATATGCATAAATGAAAGGATCAAACCAATACAATCCACTCCCTGACTCAATATGGAGTCCAAGGAGGTCCAGTGATGCCATCGACATCCACAATCTGTCAAGTGTCCTGCACATTCAAGTAAAACCCGTCAATAGCATTTGTCAATACTTAGATATAAAATAACAAAAAATATTAATTCATCAACATCATAAAAAAAATACATAAGTGAAACCATAACCATGTACTATAACCCGATCACTTGCACGCAAATATCCTCAAAGAATAATTCAATAACATGTGCCCGCAAGAGCGATATGTTACATACACCCCCTCTTGTTTTAAACTTCGTCTCGAAGTTGTAAAGTATATAAAATGCAATAAATAAAGTATTTGACAAGATCTATATGTATAAACTATCAAATAAATATGGAAACTATTGGAGCATATCATACGTGTCCTCTCAGGTAGCCGAGTGTGGACTATAATTGTCCCATTGGACCTTGACCTGATTGACTGTTCGATGTCGTAGTTGTCGAATGCGATGGTCCAGAATGCGGATTGGCTTCGTCGTGAGTGTACCCTCGTCCGACACCTACAAAGAAATCATGTAAATCACTTGTGTAGGATCACTAACATAATGTATCAAAACAAATACATGAAAAACACCATGCATACGCCTCAAAGAATCAGGCAAGGCTAGTCAATAGGCCACGGGACCTTTCTTTTCCACAGCTTCAAAAGGTCCCACAAACCTAGGAGAGAGTTTAGCATCATTTATAAACTTAATAGAACTCTTGTGCAGTTTCACCTGCAAGAAAACTCATTCGGTAACTTCATAATTGCGTTCAACACGATGCACATCAACATAACTCTTATGTCGATCTTGCACCTCTTTAATCCTTTGTCTTATCGATTGCATTTGTTCTTCCATTTCTTGGATCACTTCTGGCCCTTTTAGGACCTTGTCCTCAAGTCAATATCATCTCAACGACATCTGACACGGTTTCCCATAGATAAACTAAAATGGTGCCATCTTAATGGTACTTTGATATTTGTTGTTGTACACAAACTCTACCAGTTGCAAAAATCTTCCCAATGCTTATGTTAGTCCATCACATACATACGCAACATATCTTTCAAAATTTGGTTCGTTCTTTATGTCTTCCCATCTGTCTCAGGGTGATATGTTGTATTAAAGTTCAGTTGTGTCCCCAAGGACTCTTGGAAAATGGTCCAAAAACATCCTGTAAACACCGATAATCTATCAGATATGATCCTTTTTGGCACACCATGTAATCTTATAATCTCACTAATAAGCAATCTAGCTATGTCAGGTTCTTGATATGTCGTACACACATAAATAAAATTTGCACTCTTCGTCAGAGTGTCAACTACCATGAAAATCAATTCGTGCCTCCTTTCCTTCAGCAACAATCCAATAATAAATCCCCTCGAAATGACCTTTCATTTCGATCTTGGAAAAACGTGTGGTTATAGTAATCTGACCGGATGTCTATGTTCATCCTTCACTTGTTGACATTCTAGACATCTCGCCACATAGCTAACTATGTTTGCCTCTATTCCTTTCCAGAAGAATAAGGGCTTAAGGTCTTCCCTCATCTTCGTGACTCTCGGATGAGCCATGTATACTGCCCTATGAGCTTTTATTAAGATTAGACTTCTCATTTCATCATTAGGTGGTATGTAAAGATGGTTATTATACCAAAAAAAATCATCTTTTTCCAATGTATAACTGATCCAGAATATATTTTCAGAACAAAATGAATACATATTATTATCAAAATATTTTTAACACAAAATAACAGATATACAGTAAAACCGGTTTCTATTCAATAAGGAAATAAGATGAAACTGTAAAATGAAGAGGAAACAAGCTTGCTATAATGGTGGTGGGTTATCTCTGAAAAGAGATGTGACGGTTGCGCTCATTCTCAAGAACATGATTACAATGAGGCTTTGAAGGCCTTTTTACAATAAACAGGAATGTCAAAAACCCCAGACATCCAAAAAACCTAGCCCTAGGAGATGAAGCGCCAAAATCCATGTGGGCCCTGTTTGGGTAAGTTAGTACATCAACTTCCCAGGGTCGTAACTTTTGCATATGATCTTCATTTTAGGCGCACGATCTCATTTTGACTATGGTGATCCCTAAAAAATGATGTTTAGGGCCTCAAAATAGCCCGGCAAGTCAAGGACCCGAAAACTAGGGAAAAAACTACCAAACCGGAAAAATAAGTTGGAATAGGTGGGAGGCCACCGACATACATTTGGAAGAATCCTCCCCCCTTAGGAATAAATGGTCTCCATTGCACTGAGTTCCCCCATTATATGAAGAAATTTCTGCTGGATTTGGCCCCGGCTAAGCCACTTGCCTTGTTGCAGGAGTTGCCCTGCTTTGACAACTCGATAAAGTTGGATCCTTTGCTGGCGAGTGCCCTAGATATGTTTTTCCACAATATAATCATTGGATGCATGTTGTATGCAGTCAAGGTTGAGCTTTGTTGGTGTCAATTGTTCTGTTATCTCTGAGGTGTCCAATAATGGTGGGAAATATGATTGAAGGATATCCACAATGAACACTGGGTGTAAGCCAAGGAAAGGAGGAATGTTGAGCTCGGAAACATTATCACCCACAACCTTGGTGATGGTGTACAAACCATAATAGAGTGGGAAAAGATTCTTATGGGGTCCTGTAAGGCACTCTTTCTACAAGTGCAACCAAAATTTGTCGCCCACCTGAAAATTATGTGGCACCCAATTTTGATCATGGCATTGCTTGTACTTGTCATTGGACTTTTGTAGGATATCCTGAACCTGTTGGAGGATGTGTTGGATCCGCTCAATGAACCGGGTGGCTTTTTCAACTTTAGTTGGAGCAAGAGATGAGTCGACCAAGGTGACTGCAAGGGGTAGGGAAACATCTATGGGACCCAATGGTTGGAATCCCAACCCCACCTGAAAGGGGCTATGGTCGGTTGATCTATGCAGGGCTCGGTTGTAGCTATGTTGAACATAGGGGAGACTCTCATCCCATGTGTGAGGGTTCTTGGAATTATACATGCATAGGATATGCATGATCATTCGATTTACAACCTTGGTTTGGCCATCTGTCTAGGGGTGGAAGGTCATGGATTTGGTGAGCTTGGTGTCCAGCAGTGACCAGAGGCTTGAACAGAATGTGTTGAGAAATCAGTTTTCTCGATATGAGACAATGGTTTGTGGGATTCCGAAATGTACATAGACTCATTCAAATAAGATCTTAGCAGTGGCCTCTGTTGTGATTCTCTTCTTACAGGCGACCAAAATCGCCATCTTAGAAAAGTGATCCACAACCACAAAAAAAATTCATTTCCCCACTTGGTGGATGGGAGGCCCGACATGTAGTACATTGAGATGGATTCCCATGGCATATCAGTAGTAGTTAGAGGGGTGTATAGGCTTTGTTTCTTAGTGGCCGATTTGGAAATCGCACAGGCAATGCAGGACCTGATATACTTGTTGACCTCCTATCGAAGTTTCGGCCAATGGAAATGTTTATGCTACATTTCCACTATCTTTTTTACTTCGAAGTGTCCTGCCACCTGACTTTAGTGGGATTCCCAAATCATCTTCACTCTCTCGCTTGATGGAACACAGATATGGACTAGACGACACAACAACCCATCCTGAAGATGGAAATTAGAGAAAATTGTGTTTGCACCCAACATTTGGTAGGTGATGGAGAAGTCTGGGTCTATCTCATAGAGTTGGGGCCATCCAGATGTCTCAGGGCCACAAGATTTTAGCACCGTGGTGAGCGCCGAAACTGGTGGTCTACTGAGGAAATCAACAATGTGAGTGGTTCTTCTCGTTTTATACTTGATGTTGAGGTGGAATTGCTGCAAGTACGTGGACCACTTCTGATGGCGGTCATTATGCAATTTTCCTTGTGTCTGCATGAACTGTAGTGGATTATGATCAGTGTGGATGACTATCTCCTTCCCAAGAATGTAATGTCTTCACTAGTGGCAGGATTGCATAATGGAGTACATTTCTTTGTCATAAGTAGGTTACTTACGAAAAACATTGTTAGTGTGTCACTATGATAGGCCATGGGGTGACCGTGCTAAGTGAGAATGATGCCCACAACATACTTTGAAGCATCCGTCTCGATCTTAAAGGGTTGTTGCAAGTTCGACAGTGAAAGTACTGGGGCTGAGCACAAGAACTTCTTCAAATAATCAAACTCTTGTTGTTGGGACCGGACCCACACAAATTTCACCTTACCACCACCTCCTGTTACTTGGTTGAGGGCCCATGCAAAATGGGACAATCCCAACACGAACCTGCAGTAGAAATTGGCAAGGCCCAAGAAGCTAAGAAGCTCAGTGAGTGTGGTTGGGAATGGCCATTCATGGATGACTTATATTTTGGCTGGATCCACATGTATGCCATGTTGATCAATGATGTATCCTAGGTAATGAACCATGTCCATGCTGAAGGATCATTTTTCCAAGTTGGCATAGAGTTGGTGTTGTCGCAGGGTGTGCAGAACCTGCTGAATATGATGCAAGTGTTCTGCCCAAGTATTGTTGTAAATGAGGATGTCATATAGATACACCACTACAAAAGTATTGGTGAATGGTCACAGGATATTGTCCATCATCTTCATGAAAGTGGCTGGAGAATTTTTCAAACCAAAGGGCATGACCAACCATTCAAAAAGACCTTCCTTTGAATTGAAGGTGATCTTCCATACATAAGTTTGTTCTATCAGAACCTGGTGGTAGCCAGAATTCAAATCAATCTTACTAAAGTATTTGGACCCAGTGATCTGATCAAGGAGGTTGTTGATTCGGGGAATCAGGTACCGGTTTATGACTGTGATTTTATTCAGGGCCCGATAATCAATGCAGAGTCACCAGATTCCATATTTCTTCTATAATAGCACGATTCGGCTCTCGCAAGGTGATGATATGGGATAGATGTGCCCCTTGTGGAGAAGTTATTGGATCTACCTCTTGATCTCCTCATTCTATAATAGAGAGCGACGGTAGACTGGCCCACTGGGCAGTGGTGCGTCAGGGTTCAGATCGATGGGGTGCTTGACCTGACAGTGCAGAGGTACCCCGATAGGTGAGGAGAAGATATCTGAGTATTCTTCCATGACCTTATCCACTTGATTCTGTTGTGTGGAGAGGTCGACCACGGAGACCTTGGATGTGGCTGAGATATTTCTCTCATTCTGAGAGAGAATCATGAAGAAGATAGACTTCCTTGTTTGAGAGATTACCTTTCTACATTACTTGACAGAGATCAAGGAAATATCACTGGGTGTGACTCCCTCGGTTATCCTGTAAAATTTCTTGTTCAAAGTAATAATAACATTGTGAGGCCTAGACTCATATACAACATGATGTTTCCATAAATATGGTTGGCCCAAAATAACATTACAAACTTTGAGTGGGGAAACATCACACAATACCTCATCTTTGAAGGGCTTGATGTCGTATGACAGGTGACATTGTTGGCTGACGCGGATGTCACTTCCTTGGCGGATCCATCCGATGGTGTAGGGTTGTGGGTGTAGCATTGTTGGAAGGGTGAGTCACTTGTCAACCTCTGTTGAGATCAGTTTCTTATGGCTACCTCTATCAACGATGAAGTGCAGTGGGGTGCCCTTTACCCACATCTGTGAATGAAAAATGTACTCACCTTCCTCTGGCTCATCTAGTTCATCGGGCTTTGGATTGGTGGTAGCAATGGTAGCACTGGGTTCTGTGTCTATGATCCATCTCCCCCTTTCTGGTTCTGACTCAAAGTCAGAACCCACATCTGATTCATAGGCTTTCACCTCAGCCACCAGTGACTACTTCAAGTGACAATTAGTAGTGTTATGCCAGCACCTCTTATGGAAGTCGCACCACTTCCCAATATCTTTATTTGTCTTTCCAGTGTCCTTATTTGATTTATGTGTGGACTGGTTGACCCGAGGTTGTCTGTATTTTATCTGTACTTTATTCTGCGGGTTGGGGCCACCCTTTTATGGCTTTTGATATGATGGGTTCCCAGACCCAAATTGCTGCATCTTTTGTTTGAGCTTATGGTCAATTTTGACAGCATATTGGTAGACCACGCCCAAGGATGAGATGTCTAGAAACTCCATTTCATCCTGGATGTATCTATGCAGACCGCCATGATGCTTGAGCACCAAATTTCGCTCAGAATATTTGATACCCAACTTGGTGCGCAAGGTATAGAAGATATTTGTGAACTCGGGCACTTCTTGGTCTCTTTCCTGCCGCAGCGTTGTCCATTTTGTGCATAGGTCGTCATAACTTCCAACAGGGTAGTATTTTTCCTTAATAACATCCCTGAAGGACTCCCAGGTGACTTTGATAGTAAATAATGAGGGTTCCTTTATTTCCTTTTGCTCACAGAAAGTTTCCCACCAATATTTGACACGGGGGATAGCTTTGAGGAGCGCAAAAGTAATATTTTCTCTGTTCGAGAAGTTATGGACAGAAAAATACCCTTCTAGTAGATTCAACCATTTGTCTACCGCATATGCGTCTATATGACCTTCAAATATAGGAATATCGAAGTTGATTTGTACCTTTAAGGGGGAGATGCTTCCGTTTGAGGAAGATGTGTTGCATGTTGGTAGCCGCCAAAGGATTTTCGCAAAACTATCCATCATCTCGTTCCTCTGTTGCGTGAGGGATTCCTCGAGAAACATTTTGAAGGAATCTCCTGTCCCGTCATATTTCTTTTCTTCTTCCAAGAGAGTTCATTTGTGTGTGCGAGATCTTTTTTCCTCAAGAGAAACAAGCTCGAGACCCAATTCTTTGTACCCTGACCTCGTTGGGGACATGCATTAAGAATGACAAGGAGAATACTGCTCTGATACCACTGATCCAGAATACATTTGCAGAATGAAATGAATATAGATTATTATCAAAATATTATTAACACATAATAACATATATACAGGTAAAACTGGTTTCTATTCAATAAGGAAATAAGTTGAAATTGTAAAATGCAGTGGAAACAAGCTTGCTAGAATGGTGGCGGCTTATCTCTGAGAAGAGATGTGACGAATGCGCTCATTCGCAAGAATATTATTATTATGAGGCTCTAAAGGCATTTTTACAATAAAAAGGAATGTCAAAAACCCTATACATCCAAAAAACCTAACCCTAGGAGATGAAGCGCCAAAATTCATGTGGGCCCCATTTGGGTAAGTTAGTACATCAACTTCCCGGGGTCATAACCTTTGCATACGATATCTATTTTAGGCGCACGATAGCCCATTGGAAAGTTCTATCCAAGGAATACACATTTTTATGTTATCTATCTAAGGTCATTCTGACTGTGGCAAGCCCTAAAAAACGTTCTTTAGGGCCTCAAAATGGCCTCGCAAGTCAGGGACCCGAAAACTAGGGAAAAAATGCCAAACTGGAAAAATACTAAAATGAGCTAGTTGGAATAGGTGGGAGTCCACTGAAATCCATCTAGATCAATAACCTTCAAAATTGGGTACCATCATGGTGTCTGGTTCGATATTTTTCTTAACCTCCTTATACTAGTCGTTGTCGAACCATATAGTTAGAATCTTTTCTCGAAGATTCATCTGAAGAGGTATCACCGAGAATATGCGTCGTATCTGACTCAATGCATATGACACTTTTTCACTATTACTTTTATGTAATTAATCTCAAAACCGTATTTTCTAAGCAATTCCAAACAACGCCTTTGTCACGCGTTCAAGTCACTCTGCGTAAATATGTGCTGCAATCCACAGTGATATGTTTTTAGCTCAAATTTTCGTCCAATCAGACAGTGTCTCCACACTCTCAAGGCACACACAATGGCGAATAAATCCAAATCATGTGTGGCATAGTTATCCTCATGCTTTCTTAATTTCCTTGAGATATAAGCGATCACTCAACCATCTTGCATCAAGACTCCTCCCAAGCCTTACTTGGATGCGTATGTGCATACCAAGAATTCCTTGTCCATGTAGGGGACTTTTAGTATGGGCTCTGTCATCAACAAATCCTTGAGCCTTTGAAATGCCCCCACACATTTCTCGGTCCATACAAACTTCTTGTTTTTCTTCTACAATTTCGTGATCGGATTTGCTCTCTTTGAAAAAACTTCGATGAACCGTCGGTAATATCCTGCTAAACCCATAAAGCTGCGTACTTTAGGTATGTTTTTCGGCATAGGCCATTCCATAATAGCCTCTACCTTCACTGGATCCACATCTATGCCTTCACTGGAGATAACATTCCCTAAGTAATGAATCCTCAATTGATAAAAAGATCATTTCGACAGTTGCCCGTAAAATTTGTTTTCTCGTAAACACTGTAGTACTAAGCGCAAATGTTCATCATGTTCTTCTATCATTTGATAATATATCAGTATGTCATTAATGAATACTTGAACAAAGTTTTCCAAGTATTTGTGAAACACCAGATTCATCAAGCTCATGAATACTCCTAGGGAATTTGTTAGTCCAAATGGTAAAACAGTGAACTCTAGTGTCCGACCCTCGTCTTGAATGCGGTCTTAGGAATATCTTCCTCTTTAATTTGTAACTGGTTATAACCTAATATAAATTTGGTCTTTGAAAACACCATCGCGCCTTTCATTTGATCTCAAGTTTATTCTTGGTAATAGATATTGGTTCTTGATCCTTTCCTTTTTTAATTGACGGTAGTTAATACCGAGTCTCCACGACCCTTCCTTTTTTCTTATGAAAATAACAGGCACACCCCAATGTGACACACTTGGACGTATAAGTCCTAGGTCCAACAACTCCTTCAGTTGCATTTTCAACTCCTGTAACTTAGACGTTGACATCTGATAAGTCATTCTTACTATCGGTTCAGTTCCAAGTTTCAGGTTGATTGTAAACTCCAATTCTCTTTCGGGCGGAAAACCCGGTAACTCTTCTGAAAACACGTCAACAAAATCTCGTACTATTGGAAGGTTTTCTAACCCTTCTTCCTTGCCCTTATATTTTAGCGCTAATATTGCATATAACTTAAATCCTTTGTGCATGCTCTTCTATAGTTGTAGGGAATAAATGAACCTCAGGGACACTCCCTGGTTTCTTCCTACAATCACTCTTCTCTATCCCTCATCATCGTTCAAACTCAATCGTTTCGTCTTACAGTTGAGTATCGCATCATGCAATTCCAACCAGTCCATACCGATCACGATGTCATATTATCCTAAGATCATGACATATAGGTCTAACTTCATTAAAAAATATCCCAAGTTAATGCAACAGTCTGAACACCTTCCTCCAACCTTCTATTTGGCACCCAAAGCCATTTCTACATAACAAAACTCATCCTTCTTGACTTTTGTTACCTTAATTATTTTTAGCACTGCACTAGAAATAAATCTCTTTGTAGCATCTGTATCTATCAAAATACTAAAAGTTTGTTTGGATATGGTACCTGAAATCTCGAGCATAGTGGAATGGTGCTCGGCCTGGCGATTATTCACCACTACATGAATCTTGTGGTCCTTGCCCAAATCCCCAATTATAGTGTGTCTAGTTGAATCGGCTACTCTAGTCCTCTCAACTAGACAGTCTCGCTGGTAATGTGGCTCTCCACATGTCCAACATCCAGTATTTGGTCCAATACTCTTGGTCTAGAATCTTCTGGCCTACCAGCCTAAGCTCCTGGTATGTTCTGTTGAACAGGCCTAAACTTTGCTACTACGAGTGACGTTTTTGTTGATGCGGTAGTCCTCTATAGGGAGTCCTTTACTAAGGATCCAGTCATCGTGGTGTCATGAATTCGGATCTTCTCAATGTATCTCTATACCCAGATGTATGCCTGGCTTGTGTCTGATGCTGCTACGCACCTTCCATCTTCTGTCCAGTTGGTATTGTCGGATTCCTTCCCTAACCACCACTGGTCAGCTCTTCCTCATCTATTAGGGCCTTCTGGAATGCATCGTGAAAATTATGAGGCATTAGGATCCTCACCTCTGCATGGATTTTGAAGTTAATTCCCAACACAAACTTTTTTACCTTTAGCTTCTCAATGTTCATATGTGGGGCATACCTAAGAAGTTCCATGAATCAGGCCTCATATTCCAGCACTGCATGACCACCCTGTCGTAAGGCGTTGAAATCATTGAAATGTCGCTCAATGAACTCCTCTGACAAATACCTCTCCCGGAACCGTTCCTCGAAAAGTTCCTAGGACATGTCTTCAACGACCATGTTCAATTGAGGCAAGAGCGTCTTCCACCATAATAGAAGAGCACTCCCCTTTAGCTGAAATATCACCATGCATACTTTCATGTTGGAGGCATAGTCGTGAAGTGAAAATCACATCTCCATGTTCTCCAACCATGCCTCAGTGGTTGATACTTCTGTGGCACCCATGAACTCAAGAAATTTAACCTTCTCGAGTTCTCTATGAATGTTACTAGTACTAGCTCGGGTGCATTGTGAACCCTCATTAGGTACAGGATCCCTAGAGTCATCTCTATCTATTCGGTTAATAAAGACATCTGACATCCTCTGAAAGGAACTCATCAACCCAACCACATCCCCCACATCAATCTTCTCCTGTCCAATGACTTGTTCTTCTCCTTGGGGTTAGACCCCTTTGGTGTGGATGCTACTGGAGGCATTGTGCCTCTGCCACTAGCACCATGTCATCTACCTTCGCGACATCCTCTAACCATGATTATCTACATGGACAAATTTAAAATTTTAATTAGCAATAAGTTATTTATCAAGTGTTTAATACAGTGGAAGGCGTAATGATCCCAAGTCGTGAAGTTTAACCCGCTCTGATACCATATGTAACGTCCCCTCCGTTACCACAACAATAGTGATGCACGAAAGGTAAATAATTTTTTTTATTTTTAAAGCATTAGGAAATTATCGTCAACCCATAATTCATAGCAATGCATAATCAACATGACATCAATTAAAATAAATACAAGTGACACCTCATTGTAATCAATAAGGACATAGGCCAATGCATTAACATAAATGATAGTGACACATGATCAACACTTAAACATAAATAGAGACGCAGTTCAACACATCAAAATCAACTGAAGAAAATATAAATAATGATCAACCATATCATTGAATAATAAGGAACTACCCACTCAACCTATCTTGCATGGTTAGGATCTCCAGGACACGTAAGCAATGCTCAAGCCTAGGATTCATCCAATTGATTTTGACCATTTAAGGTCTCAGTGTTGGCAATTATTTTGAGGAACAAGGAGGTGTCTATATCCCACTAATCCCATCAAGCCGAAATCAACTAGATCAATCAATCAATCTTAATCATCAATTATTCATGGCAAAAGGGTAATCATCAACTTTATCAATCATACATCAACAGTTATTTCATGGCGCGCGAGAAATCTAATTTCTGAAAAAATCATTCATCAACATTAAATATTCATTGCGCGCGAGAAATATAATTTCTAAAATAATCAATCATAAACATTAAATATTCATTGCATACGAGTAATAATCAATTTATTTCATGGCACAAAGGAAATCTAACAACGTAACCGATCATACATCACCCTTCATCGTTGGTACTATAGTTTTTCTATTACTCTGCAATATAAAATAATTCTACCAATATTACAATAACTCAATTCTAGTGCACTGACAAATTATAATCTGATTAATTAACTTACCCATTAAATCTCCAGTTCCTAAAATTTTAATTAGTGAGATCCATAGCGAGAGATGTTCCCTCATATCCAAAATTTATTTTATCCAAAGGTTGTATTAATGAATGGTTTTCTTTTACATGCGCTGTAGATCTGGTTTAGTTGTATGTTTTACTTTATCAGATAATATATTTTATCACTCTACGATATACAAAATCATGTATACTAGTTGTAAGTGCCACACACTTACCACAATGGTAAATAAAAATCTTATATGAATAAAATTAAGCTTGCAGAAATTGAAAGGCTATAATCCCAAAGAAATAAAGTTAGTTTTCAATTCCCTACTGATGGTTAGATTGAACCAAGTCTTATAGTAATCAATGAAGGATACATGGCCTGCAATAATCTTCCATTATTTCCTTACTAGATGCTTTCGATTGAACATAGAGTATAATGAACAATGCAGCTAGTGATATATACACTTCACAATACGATCTTAGTGATAAATCTAGAAAGTTGATAAGACAAGAGTATTGGACATTTCATCTAGTTCGTGGCTTCTCCTATAATTTATTTAACATTTCTTGGTGGCACTTAAATACTTTTTCAAATGTGATGAATGCTTTATTGTTTTATGATCAAACATCTGAACAACTAAGAAGACTTTCCTCAAAATACCAACAACATTAGCCTCTAGAGACATACAGAAAATCAATTGTTGCCACAAAACCCTGTCCATCTCAGAGAGGAAGATTCACCTATAGCTCATCAAAATAAATTGGATTACAAATGATGGGCAGGGTCATAAGCCTAGAACTACTAACAAATAATATTATGTTAAACTCAATCTATTTGAACCTAAATCAACTAATTTCAATTCTTCACACATCCAACTGTGCTAATAAAGATTGATTGAGCATAAATTTGTAATGGTAACACAAATCATTTCCTGGTGGGAAAAAGGCGGTCGCTATTTCTAGTGAAATTGCAGAGGAAACATGTGTTTAACAATCTGATTGAGCATTCTCTAAATGAAAATGTGAATGGATAACTCACTTTGGATCTCGGCAAGGTTTCTGAATACAAATGTGAAGGGAGAGCTCGTTTGAGTCTCTGGCATAAGTTCTGAATAAAAATAAACGTGAATGGAGAGCTCGTTTTGGATCTCAGGAAAATTTTATGAACAAAACATGAAGGGAGAGCTCGTTTGATTCTTTGGCATAAGTTCTAAGTAAATAAAAACATGAAGGGCATATTTCAGCACCCTTATTAACAACCCACGCGTTGAAGAAACTTCAATCCAGGTAATGGATCGGGTTAATACACCATCAAAACATTCGTGAGGGGTGTAGAAGGTTTCATTAATGTTGGAAGATCCCAATGACTCATAAGAGTATGATATCCAAACCAGCAAGGATCAAACAGGGTAAAGTCTGAACGCATACTAACAGGGGCAGATTGTTTAAAATCGAGATCAGATTCTGGGTAAAATATTCGATACTCTATCCTTGATTATATAGAAAAAAAAATCATAATCTAATGCTCCAACACATTCAAGCACAAATCCAAGTATTCTATTGACCATTTAAATAAATTAATGGAAGAATTTTGGACAACCAGACCCATGGTAGCAACCCGTAGGTTCTCTCTTAGTAAACACACACACACACACACATATATATATATATGGTAGCAACATTAATCAACCTAGAATTCACAAGAACATTAAGGAACTTGTCCAATTGAATGTAAAATTTAAAATCACAGTTTCATGGAGAATTTATCCAAAAACTCATTTGCAAATAATATTAATACACTTACAATGACAAATCTCAAATCAAAATATTGTAACCAAAGGCGGCGAGTCGAAGATGTTCCTCCGTGCTGAAGCTCCCTCTGACCTCCCACTTGCTAGATGTGATACTTCACCGATACCTCCCAGCTAATGCTAGGGGTACTCTTCTTCCTCCTTATCCCCCTGAGCTGCAAAGGGGCCACGCACACACACAACCAGCAATCCTCTAGCTCCCAGCTTGCCTCACAAGGTAGAGCCACCACTCTCTCTCTCTCAAGTTGGGTATCCCAACTCCCACAAGTAAAACCCGTAAAAAATTCTACAACATAACATTACCCATAACCAGTGTGATGCATTTCTCATCTCAATCATACGTTCTATAGAATTTCCCCATAACTCATCCCCACTTGCACAATTAATTCAATTTTTAATTTAAATAATTTAGAGTTATTTCCTCCTTACACTTGTCACCCGTTCCCCAGTTTTCACAAGTAAATCCACATTTTATTTTAATAAAATTTAATTTCCCTCACCCTTCCTAAAAGCACTCCTTGAATCACTCCTAGTTGTCTCTTTATTCCCTTTATTTCCAATTAATGATTGATGCCTTTACTAAATTTGAGTGGAGTTAAAATGAGATTCTTCTTTAGTTAGACTAGTGTTAACTAAACTCTATATTCCTTTCTATGTGTACACATTCTCTCCTCTGTGTTTCTTTATTAATTTAAAAACTCCCTTTTAATAATTTCTTACACCTATGTTCCTTAAATCAAATCATTAGAATTATTTCAATTTACTTAATTCTTGAAATTATTTACCTCATTCCTATTTTATTTAATTTCTGATTTGGTTTTAGTATTCTCACCAAGCTTAGACTTAGGCTTAAATTTTGGCTTAGCCATTTATTTGGGAAATAATTTCAATCCTTAATTAAGTAATTAATTAATTGATCTGACAATGATCAAGATTTTACAAGGTTAGTTATTCGCTCAGGTTTTTCTAGGCCACCTAGATTCATGACTCAAATTTTATTTACGTGACGTGCCCTTCAAGACGCACTCCATGCTCTAAGGGTGCCACTCTCCTTTGATTAGTTTTGGTAGTTTTCCAACCCTTGGAGTCAACACTCCATTCAAGTGACCTTGTGAGAGAATAAGGGCTTCTAAGGAATAAGGAACCTGCCTTATTGCACACCCCTTAGATATATTCTTGAGTGATTGTCTCAGTTTTCCCTCACGACATCATGGACCTCTCAAACTAGGTAATAGTTAACCTACAATTCGAGCCACTAAGGGAGTGCTAGTAGTTTGTGTCAAGGACTCGGCCACACCTCTCCCTCAATATATGGTCTATGTGCATGGACCCTTTACTCCTTATGTGAGCCAAATTAGCAAGCATTCATCATCCTTCATTCATTAACAAAACACTTTCAACGATCCATATACAACATTAGAATATAATCGATCATATGTCACATATGCATAAATGAAAGGCTCAAATCAATACAATCGACTCCCTCACTCAATCCAGATTCCAAGGAGGTCCAGTGATTCCATCGGCATCCACAATCTGTCAAGTGTCCTACACACTCAGGGAAAACTCGTCAATAGCATCTATCAATACATAGATATCAAATAACATAATATCATAATCCATCAACATCATCACAAAAATCCATAAGCAAAACCACAACCATGTACTATAATTGGATCACTTGCACACAAATGTCCTCAAAGAATAATTCAATAACATGTGCTCGCAAGAGCGGGATGTTACACTTCCAAAAAGGTTATTTTATTTTTCCAACAACTCAAAAAACCATTATATAGCTCTATAGTCACGATTAACTATCAAATTGTTTCTTTTTCACAAATTTCTTTATTCCGTGTATTTTCTTCGCTCTTTGTTTGCATTCTCTTTTTGTTTTTCGATATGGGTTTGAATTCCATTTTGAACAAGTATATGGTTAGACTCATATTTTTGGGCAAGGGCCAAGTTGTCATAGATGAGGTCCAATACTGTATAGTGTGCACCGTGTGTACGAAAACCATAGACAAAAATTGTTTGTAGGTCCTTCACACCATATATCCTCTTCATCTTATGTTGGATTTGAGTCACCAAAAGGTTGGACATTCCATGATGAAGAATGTCTATCACAAATTGCTTTCTGCCAAAGCTATAATTGGTTATGAGTTTCTTGGTACTGAAGGTTGGTTGTATTCTTGAGTCACCCATTGATTCCCCTTTCTATGAAATCATAAGAAAATAATGTTGATTAGAAGATTTACCAACAATTATTTCATAAAAATAAAGAAATTAAATACTAAATTGTTGATAACAAATAAATTAAAAGAAACAGTACAAAAAAATAAATTAAAATGATAAAATATTTTTTAAGATAATATTCTTATATTTCCTTAACTTAAATAATAAAGAAATTAAAAGTTGAAATGTATAAAGATAATAATACAGAAAAGAATTGCATTACACATTACAATACAACACATTAAATAAAGAAAAAAAAAACAATACGAACCACATGGACATGATAAAAAAAAAACTAAAACAATACCAACCATATAAACATGATAAATCTATTAACAAATTGAAGGGCAAGGCGCTCCAATTTCTAACTTCAACAAAGGCACATGTACCAAGATTCTAAGTTAGAGAACAATCATCACATCATTTCATAAATGTTCCCCTTACAAATGGGTCGTAATTAAAAAAAAAAAAAAAAATTATGAATCCATTTAACACTTAAAAAAAATAGAAATAAATGAATTACTCTAATTTTAAGCCATACCTTTTAAATATTTTTAAGAAAGAACATGAATTATTGTCTATTTTTAAGAAAGAAAGAAACATAAACAAACATTGCTTATCCATTTAACACTTAAAAATATATAAATAAAATAATTACTCTATTTTTAAGCCATTTCTTTTAACTATTTTTAAGAGCTAACCTAAACTTTTAACTATTTTTAAGAAATAAATAAACATTATAAATACATTTTACACTTTAAAAAATATATAAATAAATGAATTATTGAAACAAATCATATGTAATTTTTTATATTTTTCTCTTCTCTTTTTCTTTTAACTATTTTTAAGAGCTAACCTAAACTTTTAACTATTTTTAAGAAATAAATAAACATTATAAATACATTTTACACTTTAAAAATATATATAAATAAATGAATTATTGAAACAAATCACATGTAATTTTTGATATTTTTCCCTTCTATTTTTTTTCCATAATATTATTATGGACAGATAACAAAATCTTTTTTTTTTTTTTTCTGTAATATTATTATGGACAGAGAACAAAATCTTTTGGCATTAGAACAAGGCTAAATTTCAAACATTTATTTACACTTTTTATTCTATATATGAATGTTAAAATAACAGATTATAAAAGGATTTGATGGGTGTTGACACTACGATATTAAAAACTGCTAGTTATTAATTTATTAAGTTTTTAAAAAAATCAAATTTCTTTAAAATACAAATTTTTTTTTCATTTCCAAATTTTGAAGAAAGAATTGTATTTTTCAAAATTTTGAAGAAATGATTGTATATTTAAAGCTACAAATATTTAACATGTTACTTAGCATGCTATGAGAAAATATCTAATGTGTTACTTATCATTGAATGCTAAGGTTGATAGATTATATCATCGGATCTAAAATAAATTCAGATCCTACTACCTATAATACACCCGCCTCAACATTCAATGTTAAATAGCAGGTTGGATATTGCTTATGATTGTCCTCATTTCCCAGATAATGATTGTTCTAATTTTCTTTGACTATATACATGAAATTCCCCATATATATTTAAATTATAGTTTCTTGAATATTACAGTATCTTGGGTTACAAAAGTGCACCTTTTAATCATATATGTTTAAAATATTATTTTAATTCTATTGAGATTTCTAACCTGATAGGTAACTGAAAGAATTTTTTTTATCAAAATCTCAATTAATGTAAACTTTTATTTTCTTTGATACATAACAGGAAAATAACTTCTCCAGTGTCTATCATTAGCTCTAAGAGACAGTTATTATGTCAGAGCAATGAGAATAAATGTCAAACACGGAGGTTTATCCAAATTACAATGAATGGACCAATAAGAAAGAAGTAACGGAGTCTCGCCTACGGTAACTACCGCTCAAATCAAGTGTGTATATAAGTGGAGGGTGTATATATAATATATATGGAAGAACTCTAAATATTTTAAGATTTAGATATTTTTCAATCATTGATTATAAAATTATAATCTCATTTATTATAGAATTATTAAAATTATAATCTTTTTGTTTTAGGATTGTATTTTTAATTAAAATAAATAGGTTGTTAAATTTAACATTTTTAGTGAGCGTTGAAAGATCAAAACTTGTTCCATTACATTGTCATCCTTACTAGGTCAGAAATTAGAAAATGCCTTGCATTTCTGATTGTAGAAAATCCATGTTTATCACAAATTTGATGGAAAGTATACTTTATTGACTTAATAACAATCCCAAAGATTTTTTTTTCGAGTCTTAAAAACTACGGTGTGCGTTGTCAATAGAGTTTGATATTTTATCTTTGAAAAAAACAACAACCAATTTATAGAATTCGGGCCTAGTCTGGAAGGGAATTATATATAAAAGATTGAATTTGAATGTGGAGAAATTTGCAATTTGTTTTAATGGAAATTTGCAATTTGTTTTAATGATTTGGACTAAGAAGTTCGCTATATGTTAATGAGGTTTTTTTTTTATAACTAAAAAACATGACGATTAAATATTTTATTAATAAAAAAGATATGGCTATTAAATGTATCAAAGTATTAGATGTATCTCCACTATTTAATCTTACATTTTCCATATTATTTTTAAAACATAAATGCTAAAAATATTACATAATTTTTTTATTGAATTAATATATTATAGAAACTATTATTAATATAAATGTCATAAAATCAAATTTTAATATAAATATCTAATGGACATTTTAAAATGATATTTTTCATTCTCTAATGTATTATGTTGGGATTTGATCACAAGGATATGGATATGGATATTACAATGTAGTGATATTCACAAGGATATGGATGTTCAAACTTCGAATGACGAGGTTATATGAATCCATAATGTATTGTTAAAGTGATTTCTATTAATAATTTTAAATGTATAATGAGGTTATAAACTCCAAGTATATTTCGAGTTATGATCGAAAGGGTAGTTTGGGAATTTATGAAAACATGGTTGTAATATCATTCAAGAATGTTTCGTGACAATGAGTGTAACATAACCAGCCACTCACAGGTCAGGCTATGCCATTTATTCCGACTGCAACACACTCAGCCACCCACTTGCGAGGCATGCTGCAGTCCAGGGACTTAATTCTCTAAACTCATATCGAAATCAAAGGATTGTTTAGGAATGTTAGAGGCATGAAAATTGCATGCATAAGACAATATCCATGCTACAACATAAGAAGTAAACAATGTTCCATGCACAACCAATAACCAACATACATGCACATTAAAATACGTATCTCAAATATAATTAAATACACAATGGAATAACATTATAGAGAAAACAAAGATAGAACTTGTCTTTGCAAGTAAACATTCACCAACTGGTTGTAGGCCAAGGACGTTCCTCCCAACCATAGAAATTGTTGTTCTTTTACTCTCAACAGTAGGTCACCCCCGAGACAGGGCTATGAATCCACAAGGAAAGGTCCTAGGACAAGTCTAAACACACAACAGTTGGCTAAATAGCTCTCAGGTTTCCCAACCTCACAACAAATCAGAATTTCCAATAATCTTTCTCCCTCAGCTTACACAACCCAAATAAATGGACACCTTTCTCTGCCATGCAGTCCATCAAGTTGTTCCATTTCTCTCGAGGGCTCCAATGCTAGTGGACAAGAAATATCAGTACTGGAAACTCCAAGGATTCTCAAATGTGGACAGTTCCATATGAACTTCCATCAATATCATAACTAACATGCTTTTTAGCACTCAATCTATCACAGGCTTCTTATCACTCACAACAATCCAAAGTACACCAGCTCTCTTCTACCCATTATGCACAACCCAATAGAATGGACCCCCTTCTCTACCACGTAGTCCCTCATGATGTTCATCTCCTTCCAGGGCTCCAGTGCAACTGGTCTAGAATCGCCATGCTGGGACTCTCAGGACTCACAACCGTGAGCTAAGTTGGACACAGGCCAAAGCATCTCAAACATGTAGGCCTCGAGTCACGGTTGGATCACACCACCAGTCTCTATAACGAACAAAATTGTGGTTGTTCTTCAGCAGTTCGTTTTCCCTTCCCAAGCCAAACACGAAAGAGGAAGACGAGTGCAGTGAAAGAGTGAAGTGACCAACAATAGAATGAGAGCGAGAATGGGAGTGAGAAGAACCATGGAGAAGAAACCCCAAACCAACCCCCCAAGGGATGTTTAAATAATTACCTGAAGGCAAGGGCCACATGGCCTCCCTCCCAAGAATCTCATGTAACCCCTTTTCTCCATAAAATCAATTATGGGTAAAATAAAATAATAGTAAAAATACTTAGCCCCTCAAGCCCCCTCTCTCATGGAATTATATTGCCCTATCTCTTTTTTCCTTGTTCATCTTGCATCCAATGGTGTATTTTATTAATGTACATGAAGTATTACATTTCCTAAGCACTCTGGCTCCTTTTCAACTTTATTGTCTCACCAGCCTAAGTCATAATTACATAATACATTATTAGTTCATAAGGGTTAAAATCGGGATGTTACATCCCCCTCCCCTTATTTTGGCACTATCCTCAGTACACAACACCATTCCAATTTTTTTAACATTACAAATCCAATCCCTCTAGCCTTAATCCACACAGGGAATCCATACCAATCTTATATACATAGGAACTCTAGCCTAAAATTAAACATGTATACATAGGCATTATGACCGAAAACATGTATGATGATCTTCATAATTTACATTTCGGGCAGCAGCTCCAACCAACAAGCTCTCCTTCTCTCTCATCCCTACACAACCCAAAGAAGTGAAACCCTTTCTCTTCCATGCATTCCCTCAAGTTGTTCCACTTCTTTCTAGGGCTCCACTGCACTCGGACAAGAAGTTTCAGAGTTGTGGCTTCAAGAACTCTAGTTGAAACAAGTCCATTGGACTTTATTCATTCTCTGCCTTCATCATTGAGTTTGATTTCCTTCTATTTTTATTTTTCATGATATTCCAACTTCAATAGCCCACATCTCATCAATATTATAAAAATATAGTCGTGAGATATCATTATAACCATTTTCAATCATAGATGTCAAATCTGTTTTATACAGGAAAACAAAATTTTCCAAGCATGATCTTTCTTCTCATAATGTTTGGCTTCTACAACTGTACATATCAGTCTTTATTATGGGCTTACATCACTTCCATATTCACAACCATTCTACCTGCAATTTTCTCAATTTACATTTAGCCAAAACAATTTGTGAGTAATTTATTAAATTATAATTCCCAAAACAGTATTATATAGGAAAAATAAAATTTCCAGACATGAGCTTTTGCTCATAATAATTTGTCTCTTGCAGCAATAGACATTGGTATTCTTTATGGCCTACTACACAACCATATCCAATACCCTTTCTTCCTGCAATTTCAACATTCCTCAGCCAAAAAAATTGTCAGTATCTCATGTACAAGATATATATATTTTCATGGTAACAATTCAAAACAACATCACAAAGTGATCTCAAAATTGTTTACAACTACAATTCAATCACTTATATTAATCCATCTATCAATTGGAATGAACTCATCATTACATACACATGTATTATCAGCCAATATTTTCTTTATTCTATCCAGAAATATGTTTATCACTTTGTCCCCTCAATAGAGATTTTCTGTAATTTTATCATTATGTAGCTTCTTTAACCTGAAACTTTCTTTTCGTTGTATCTAATAGTTCCTGAAGTGTTTTCAACTTCATGATTTGGAAATACTCACATCATTTTAGTTGTTAGCATAATCATTTCTATGTTATATAATATATACATGAATTCACCCAAATGCATTCAATGATTCCACTTGTAACATTTTTAACAGTTCCAAATCTGATCTTGGAATTGTGACAAACAATAATCCAATCACCTTCATCTAACATTTATATTAAATATAATGCATCTATCCATCATTACGTATTTTTAGCACCATAGGTTTTTCATAATGAAACAATTAATTACTAAATAAAATAACAATCAATGTGCCAATACCCATGGCCACATCTACACAATGCATCCATGCATTGGCTACAAGATACATAATAACTATGTCATGCATTCACCAAGATGAGTTGGAAGTTCTAGCCAACACCTCAACACATCATCCACGAACTTCCTACTGCTTTCCTAACTATTTGGATACCTTCCTTTTCAACCCAAACACAACACTAAGAATATAATTCTTAAGTGCTCTTCAATGTTGGAAAAGAGGTTGTGGTACAAACATCAGATATACAGTAGATATCATTGAGCACTCACATAGCGCTATATCCCTTCCATATCCAACTATATTGTGGTCTCACACATGACTAGCTCTATGGATATCATTTTTATAGGAGTATGTCTCCTGAATTAAGCCGGTTATGATCTCATAACCAAACATAACATAATATGCAACTAACACTTTATCTTAATTCATTCTAGTATCAACAACATTTACATACTCTAGGCCTTTGGCCATTGCATATCAATTTAAATATTGAAATTTGACTGAGGGAATTCTTACCTCAATCCCCTTCAACATGGATGCATCAACAAAAACTAAATGCATACTTTCCTGGTTTTTATCAACCTACTTGTTTCTATCTAACCAACTAATATTTTTATAAGCTCACATACTTCCTCATTCATCATTTTGATCACCATTCCTGCCACCCTCATGGGTCTTCACCTAGATGGAAATCATAAGAAACAACAAAGTCCATGCCTTTAACCCTACTATATCATTTTTCCTAAATACATAATCCATCATTAGTCATACTCAATCATTATCTCATAATAATAGACTATTCTAAGTTCATAAGAAGGTTATATGCATATCCAAGCATGTGTAATTACACATCCATATGCACCAAGAATTTACTATCAGCATGCCTACTAATGCATATGCATTTTAACTTCATTGTATTCCTCATGCACTCTAGTTCATTTATGTTTTAGTTCACTTATTTATTTATCTATTTATGTTGTAGTTTGTTGTCCTTGAATTACTTCAGATCCTTGCTTCCTTCCGTGCTTCCATTCTGGTCATATGCACTATGGTTCCCTGGTCTGAATACTTTCCATCCAAGCTCTCATTGGTAATTCTGCAATTCAACCAGTGTGCTCAATTTCCACAGCTCCCTTTTTGAGTATTCATATCCAACTTTACCCTTATGACACATTCCAACACCTTAGAATGAAGTACCTCAAAACATTCCCTCACTCTACTACCACCATACTCTTTAAGCAAATATTGTTACTCCTAGTTGTCCATTAGGTTACTTCATTAACCTTTCCCTATGAAAGCATAACTTTCACTCTTAATACCATTCCCAATGGAAGTTCATTTTCACTCAATGATACTTTTCAAGTGAGAGAGCATTCAATTTCTCTGCATTGGTATCCTATATCCACTGTGAACTATGATATCAGAAGTGGATTTCACCCTTAATCTTTGAAACTATTTACACCTCTCTTCCTTCAAGGCTAGGAAGTCATACTTTTCCTTTTTATGCCCATCCATGACATCTTGAACCTGCTATGTTCATATCCTATGTGAGGATTCTTTCTTTTTTAGTACCTGCAAGTTTTCGCATTCTATAGTAGCAACATAATAATTCTTCTATTATGCTCTTCTCGAGTTCTTTATCCACTTTCCATTACTCTCTTTGTAGCTCTTTTATTACCTTATCCAACTTCTGAAAGATCTGTCATGATTTCATGACTCTAACATTTGATCTTAGACTGGGATTGATCTGATTATACCTCTAATCCTGCCAAAATATGCAAGCAATCATCTGGTTAGAATTATACATATCATACAAAATTGTCGATTAAATTTACATGTACCTTTTCTGTTTAATTTATGACAAAAAGAAAATATCAATTCTAACAGTTATGAAAAAAAATAGAATGATTCCAGGTCATTCTCCTCTGAATCATCTTTTCAACGACTAAAATCTCGCCCCAATTCAATATTGGAGTTAAAAGTTAGGGATCCCTAAAAAAACCACTTTCAACCCCTTTATCTGATACAAAAATTTGAAAACCGCAAAGGCACTTCCTTCAAACCATGATCCACATGACCATGGCTCGAAACCGTGGGCTTAAAACACTCTTTAGCACCCCGCTCCATGTTCTTATACATAGGACCTTGCACGAACACCAAGTTTGAGGGTTGGTCTACTTCCAGACCCTTTTTACCATGTCATGGGATCGACGCCAGGATCAAGTCCTCCAGACTTCGACCTTCAACTATTTTCCCTCGTCAATTTTTGTTTTCCCCTGGAGTTACACTTCACCGAAGCCTTTAATAACTCCACTATCATAAATGAATGATCGATATTTAATCTCCCTCCGAATGGATGGTTCTTCCCCCATCTAGAGGCTTCAACGAGATCAACAACTACGACTTAATCAAGCGTTGAGACGAACGAATCTCAACCAATTTGGAAATTTGAGGTTCTGGGATATTTCCATTCTCGAGTCTTCCACTGCCTCGAAGTGACAATACTCTAAAGTACTTACCATGTTCATCCACGGATCAATCAGATGGTCGAGACTTATTCAAGCATTGGGATGGATGGTCCTTACACACTTCAGAAATTCGGTGCTCTGAGATATTTCCATTCCTGAGTCTTCCACTTCCCTGGAGTGACAATCCTTTGAATTACTTACCTCTACTTGATCCAATGGTCGAGAAACGTCATGAAGGAAACTCATATTGACGGTCTATGTGCCTACGTGAATTTAGGATTCAACACTTTTCACTAGTAGAAACCTGGAAACCCCCAGAATCACATACTCTTAGAGATGACATGGCACACTGATGTCACCTAGGGTGACGTGGACCCATGGCACACGTGTCACATGTCACTCAAAAAAAAATAGATCGGGGTCAAAAAGGTGTTGAATCTAGGTGACATGTGTCCCCACACGACACCCCTACCACATGGCATAAGCCACATCATCAACTGCACTGACGATCCACAATCCCTGCTCCAGATCCAACGGCCCATGTGACCTCACAACTTTACACTTCGTAAATTTGGCACTTCGGGGCTCCGGTGCTTCAGGTTTTTTCTTTCCAACATACTTAGTAATCGTTAGAGTGGAGAATTTTTTAAGTCTGAACATTGCTACCCCTCTACCACTGTTATATCCGACGACCCAAAACACTCCTGAAGTCCTTCCCTCAATATAATTGTCGACTGGAATTCCGAGACTTTGACGTTCCATGGCTCTAGGATGTAACAATTAAAAAATGTTGAAAAAATCCCAGATTCACATACTCTTGAAGTGGTCAATTTCATCTAACCATGATCTACGACGAAGATCTCCCCATGCCTTCCATCAGATCAGACGATTGATGAGACTTCACGACTCCAACCTTCAGTAGTTCAGGCTTTTCTTGCTTACCAATATCCCCGAAGTGGAGAAGTTTTGAAGTCTTACCTTTCACGCTTGGCCTCGATCAATTATTAACAATCAACAATATAGATCTGACGGTTGGGACTTAACCTTTCCCAACTTCTAGTTCTTCCTTCATCAGAGGACTCCTACTCGTTGGCCCTTCGATCCAATGATTTGTATCTCCCTTGATCCCTCGGTGGCAATCGCTCCCAAATTCCAAAGGGACGATCACGATCCCATGATCCCTTTCAAGGATATCTGACGCTCTAGCTTATGTGCAAACTCTGCAACTCCATTCGTCTTGAGATTTTTGACTTCAAGGTCATAAATCAATCTCAACCACAAGACTCTGACCAAAATATCCGACCCATACCGGCCCGGTGTTTCAACCAGTAGCTCTGATAGCATTTTTTAACATACCCAACCATTCACAGACCGAGATACACCACTTAAACAATATGCAACACACCCAACCACCCTCAGGTGAGGCATGCTGCAGTCTAGGGATGCACTTCTCTAATATTATCTCGAAATTAAAAGACTTTTCATTAACGTTAGAGGCATGAAAATCAAATGCATAAGACAAGATGCAAGCTACAACATAGATAATCAGACAATGTTCTGTGCACAACAATATCCAACAAACAGGAACATTTAAAATACATATCTCAGAGATAAATAAATACATAATGGAATAACATTATACAGAAAACACAGAGAGCACTTATCTTTGCAAGTAAAAATTCACCAACTGGCTGCAGACCAAGGAGGTTTCTCCCAACTATAGAAATTATTGTTCTTTTACTCTCAACAATAGGTCACCCCAAAGCTAGGGCTATGAATCCACAAGGACGGGTCCTAAGCCAAGTCTAAACACACATCAATTGGCTAACTAGCGCTTAGGTTTTCCAACCTCACAACAAATCTGAATTTCCAGTACTCTTTCCCCCTCAGCCTACACAACCCAAAGAAATGGACACCTTTCTCTACCATGCAGTCCCTCAGGATGTCCCATTTCTCTTTAGGGATCCAGTGCTATTGGATAGGAAATATCCCTATTGGAAACTCCAAGGATTCCCAACTGTGGATAGTTCTATCTGAACTGCCATCAATCTCATAACTAACAGGATTTTCAGCACTCAAGGTATTACAAGCTTCTCAGCACTCACAAAAATCCAAAGTACACTAGCTCTCTTATACCCATCCTACACAACCCAAGAGAATGGGACCCCTTCTCTGCCACGCAATCCCTCAAGTTGTCCATCTCCTTCTAGGGCTCTAGTGCAGCTAGTCTAGAATCTCCATGCTGGGACTCTTAGGTCTCTCAACTTTGAGATAAGTTGGACACATGCCAAAGAATATTAGACATGAAGGCCTTGATTCACAGCTAGATCACACCAGTAGTCTCTACAGCCAACAAAACTGTGGTTGTTCTTCAATAGTTTGTTTTCCCTTCCCAAGCCAAACACGAATGAGGAAGATGAGTGTGGTGAAAGAGTGAAGTGACTAGCAAAAGAATGAGAGAGAGAATGGGAGTGAGAAGAATCAGGGAGAAGAAGTGAAAAAACAACCCACCAAAGGATGTTTAAATAATTACCTGAATACAAGAGCCACATGTCCTCCCTCCCAAGAAGCTCATGCAACCCCTTTTCTCCATAAAATCAATTATGGGTAAAATAAAATAATAATAAAAAGACTTGGCCCCTCAAGCCCCCTCTCTCGTGGAATCATAACCCCCTATATCTTTTTTCCTTGTATGTCTTGCAGCCAACGATGTATTTTATTAATGTATATGAAGTATTACATTTCCTAGGCACTCTGGCCCCTTTTCAACTTTATTGGCTCACCAGCCTAAGTCATAATTACATAATACATTCTTAGTTCATAAGGGTTAAAAACGGGATGTTACAATGAGTCGACATGGAAAAACAAAAACAATACTCAAGCTTCCATGCCTTTCAAGTTTCAAATACTTCATATTTATAAATTAAAGTTGATAAAATTAAAATAATATTTGATCAATATTATAATTTTTTTTGAAAAGTTTAAAATCTCCATAAAACATTGAATGGAAAGCCTCTGCTAGAAGAGGAATCTTGAGCCTTTGCAAATTTAAGAAAAAATCTCCATAAAAAATTGAGTGGAAAACCTCAGCTAGAGGAAAAATTGAACGGAAATCCTCTGCTAGAGGAGAAGATTAGCCTCTTTGCAAATTTTACTTAAAATATTTCACATGTAGGATTTGCGATTTAAAAGAAATAAAATATAAAAATTAAAAAGAAGATCACAACGTCGTCGACTCTTGGAATCACAAGGGGAGAAGGTGTATACTTTGAGTGATATTAACTTGAATCTTATATTTTCTCTTCGATTTTTTACTGCGTGAATGGAGTGTTGGAAGTAGAGAAGGAGACAAATGGGTCGGTGCAGACAGTATAAGTTAATTCAATTACCACTGAAGGAAATTTAATAAATGTGGACTGTATAAATTAATTCAATTACCACCAAACGAAATTTAAGAAATCATTGAAGTCGCAAAAGAATTGAAGATATATGTAAACCCATGTTACAGTAGGAGATTACTCGTATCCAACTTGGCAACAAATTTGCAGGGTTCCCCATATTCTCCTTGGCTTCAAATTTGCAGGGTCCTCGTATTCTCCTTGGCTCCAAAATCGCAGGGTCCTAACGTTGGATGATCTTGATGGAAGATTCTCAGGGTCCTTTGTAAGTACATGAGAGAATTCTACTTAGCAATCTTGATGGTGCATGTATCTACACCCAACGACTATTCTATTGGAATCTATACCTTAATTTCACCCTCCTCATAGATCCAATCTTGTCCACCTTCGATACTACTTCCTACAAGTAATATCTCGACCAACAAAGAGGGATCACGCTTAGTAGCTAACGCAGGTTTGAAAAACCTTCTCGGAAGATTGGCGCCCTGAATGAAGTCGGTTGAGCTATTTTGAGATCCATCCTAGCTTTGTGGGTAGGTGGGTAATTTAATTCACGAATTATGTTGGACTAATTCGACGACGCCTTGACCTCCCAAGAAATCCAAACAAGATATTCGTCGACCTCGGGAGTCCAAGAAGCCCATATGGCATGGAAACATACAATCCACCTTGAGAACTCAACAAACATGCATACCATATGCATCCATTGCCTAGTAAATCACATCAGGTGGTCATCCATACCATAGGTTTATGGATATCATTTCCATCATCGATGAGGCATCCATCCACTATAGAGTCTTAAAGACTCTGCAGCAGGCTATATATTGATCGTCGTATCTAGGAGCCCATGAATGATGATGGGAATCATGCACATAAAACCTGCATCAAATGTATTTGTACATAGGTATCATGGGCATCAAACCTGCATCAACTGCACTTGTAATTTCTCTTTCCTAGGAAACCATGCATTAAGCCAATCATTAGTTTAGTGAAATCATTGACTTAATGCATGGTGGATAATTATTTCCTATCGAAGATGCCCATTGGGTGGTCATGCTCTATGGCAGCATGGATGGCCATCTGGTGGTGAACTAAGCATGGACATCGAGGGTGTCAACGAGATGGTCATGATCCATGGAAACATGAATGGGCATCTGGTCTCCTAACTAAGTGCGAACATCGAGGGTGGCAGCAAGATGGCCATGATCCATGGAATCATAGAAGAGAATCTGGTTGCCGAATTAAGCGCAGATGTCGAAGGTGGTAGTGGGATGTTCATGCTCCATGGCAACATGGATTAGAATCCAGATAACATAGTCTCAAAGACTCTACAGTAGAGTGGATAGTGTTGTTCAGGTCTTCACTCATATAGAGTGTTGGAAATTGTAATTACAAGTCGATGAGATATTCACGTCTCCACTGATTTTTCCTTCAGTCATTTTGTCAGCAGTTTATCAGTAATTCGAACTGTCAGACAACTAGTCTATATGACAATCTTCAAGTCCAAAGTCACACGTTTACTGAAAAGTCAGTCGACAAGAAGGAATTTATAAATGGAGCCGGTATTTATCTTTCTCGAGTTCAGATTAAGTGGTTGAAGAGTCAGTCATATTTATGGTGCACAGTAATGTTGAGCCAGTCTTAGATTCTGTGGGTAGTCTTAGTCGGAGTCCATATAATTCTGAGCCTCTTAGTTAGTAGATGCACAAAGGATGCAGAGAAGATGTAGAAAAGAGGTAGAGAATTAGAGAGGAACATCAATAGCTGAAGAGTTGAAGAATTCTGAGCACAAGCTCTGTGTTTGTAAAGTCAACAAAAGAAGTTATTGGAGCCGAAGCTCATCTTAGTTATTGTATTCTGTAACCGCGTGCATTGCTCTGAAGTTTATTAATATCAAGAAATTTGTATTTCTGATTTTATGTGCTAAGCATAGTAGTTTGTTATTATGCATTTATAAATTTTACTTGAAATCATTTTATATTACAACACACAACATTTTCTGTAGTCTGTGAACTGCATGACAAAGTCTTGAGTGTTCAGTGATGAAGCTTGTGGCGCATAGTATTTTTTCACTGCGCTGCACACAATTTTCTTGCGTGCTTTGGATCCAAGATTTGATCGTTTCATACTAGATCCTATATCTGGTATCAGAGCCAAGTTGATCAAAAGTAGGTTGATCAATAGCAATTTGGTCAATAGTAGAAACTCTGTTGAAAAGTGAAATATGGCTTCCACCTCAAATATGCAACCTCCCACTTTTACAGGAAAGAATTATGAGATGTGGTCCTTGACAATGAAGGCATTGTTCCGAGTTCAAGATGTATGGGAGATAGTTGAGAATGGTTGTGTGGAACCAACAGATCTAGCATCTTACGATTCCCTCACACAAGATGAGAAGGATTTCTTGAAAGACCAAAGAAAGAAGGATGGAAAGGCATTATTTTACATACATCAAGCCATGCATGACAACATACTTCCAATATTTGCATCAAAAGAGAAATCCAAGGAAGCATGGGAAATATTACAAACCTCTTATCAAGGTATGGACAAAGTAAAGAATTCAAGCCTACAAATTCTTAGAAGAGATTTTGAAACTCTGTCAATGAAAGATACAGAAACAATAGATTCTTTTTATACCCATGTCATTGGTCTAATTAATCAGATTAAGTCTCATGGTGAAACCGTATAGGAAAAAAAAGTTGTTGAGAAGGTACTTAGGAGTCTTCCTCCTAAATTTGATACCCTTGTTGTGACTCTAGAAGAGAGCATAGACTTGATTCAATTCAATCTAGATGAACTACAAGCTTCTCTCATTAATCATGAACACATATTGAATAGGTCAAGTATGTCATTAGAGAATGCATTTTCCATGCAGCCATCTGTAATTCGTGGAAGAGGAAGAGGTAGTGATAAATATAGAGGTAGATGAAGAAGTTTTTTCAGAGGTGGATGCAGTAATAGTCCTGGAAATACTGGTGGAAGAGGTCCAAACCCAAGTACCAAAGTCCAGTCAGTCAATTTGTCAAATAACTGACAAATCGAAGATTTCGTGCCACTACTATAAAAAGTATGGACATTATGCATATGGGTGCAGAAAGAGACAATATAATCAAAACAAGAAAAGTCAAGATCAGTCAAACAACGCAAATAATCAAAATCGCCCTATGTTTATGGTGTGCGTTGTAGAAATTCCTATAGTATCACCAGTTGAATGTAATGTTTCTCAAGCAAGTATGTGTGACATGTGGTATTTATATTCAGGCTGCAGTAACCACATGACATGAAACATTGATTTTTTTTCTAGTTTGGATGAGTCATTCCAAACCAAGGTTACACTTGGAAAAGATATCCAAGTCACTTTCTTAGGAAAAGGAGGTATAAAAATTTTAACTAAGCAAGGAGAAAAAAAAGTTTTGTCTAATGTATATTATGTTTCTGGTTTGAAGCATAATTTGATGAGCACGAGACAACTTTTACAGAAAGTATACATAATCTACATGGGAGATAATCATTGTGTGATCATGGATAAATGCCCAAGCAATCAACTTATTGAAAAAATCTCGATGAGAAGTAACAAGATGTTCCCATTGACTTTGAATCCAACCAAGAAGAAGAATACAGTGCTAGATGTTGGTAAAGAAAAATATGCACAGTCAGACACTGCATTTACACCCGAAAGTGCACACAGTTCTAATGAGGAAAATAGTGCGCGCAATATCAATAAAAGAGAAAATGGCGCAGAGATAAAAGTAGCATTCCAATATGAAATATAGGATGATTCCTAGTTATGGCATTTCAGATTTGGAAATTTGAAATTTGTAGGTCTCAAGATGATACACACAAAGGATATGGTAAAAGGTTTTCCATTGATTGAAAAACCAGAAAGGATATGTGAAGGTTTCATATTTGGCAAGCAACACAGAGAATCATTTCCAATTGGAAAGTCTTACAAAACAAGAGATCCACTTGAAATAGTACATTCAAACATTTTTGGACCAATGCAAACAACATCCATAGGAGGCAATACTTATTTTCTGACATTCATTAATGATTTCTCAAGAAAGACATGGATTTATTTCCTAAAGTATAAACCTGACGCATTGGGTTGTTTTCAGCAGTTTAAATCACTTGTGGAGAAACATAGTGTTTATTACATCAAGTGTCTAAGAACTGATAAAGTAGGGTAATACATTTCAAGAAACTTTTTTAAACATCATGGCATCTACAAGTAATTTACCGCGTAATATACACCACAACAAAATGGTGTCATCGAGAGAAAGAATAGAACCATCATGGAAATGACGCGCAGTATGTTGGCAACCAAACATTTGTCAAATGAGTATTGGGCTGAGGCAGTAGCAACTGCAGTATACATATTGAACATATGTCCAAAAAAGAGTGTGAAGAATAGAGTTCCTCAAGAATCTTGATAGGATTGAAGCATAGTGTGGCACATTTAAAATTTGTTGGTTGTCTCATACGCACATGTTCTAGATGAGATGAGAAGGAAGCTGGATAAAAAAGGACAAAAAAGTATATTTTTTGGGTATTCTAAAGAAACAAAAGGATACAAGTTGTATGACCTTGTCGCAAGAAAATTCATAATCAGCCGCGATGTTCAATTCATGGAGAATGAAGCATGGAATGGAAGCATAACAAAGACAGTAAAAATTATTGATGTAATGGAGCATGATTAAACATAAGATGAAATGGTTCAAACACCATGCATAGGTCAGTGCGCAGTCCCTTCTACACCTAGCACTACGATGCAAATCACAACGCATAATACTCTAGTAAAAACAGCAGGTGCGCAGTCTACACCTAGAGCGCAACAAACACCAACAAGCAATCCAAGCAGTTCTACATCCCCAGATTCAACTTTAGCAAGTATGTTACCAATAAATACAAGAATTATACGCAACATATATAATAAAGATGTAGCAAATTATTTTTCAGTTTTTTCTCTATTTTCAAAAATAGATGATCCATTAAATTTTGAAGAAGATGTCAAAGAGGATGTATGGGCACAAGCCGTGGATGAAGAAATCAAATACATAGATAAATATCATACATGGGAATTGGTAGATGTACCTAAAGATAAGGATGTGATAAGTGTCAAATGGATTTATAAAACCAAGCAATATGCAGATGGAAAAGTGCAGAAGCACAAGGAAAGGTTAGTTGCAAGAGGCTTTACACAACAACCTGGAATTGATTTCAATGAAACATTTGCACCAGTTGCACGCATGGACATAGTCGGAACTGTGTTATTCATTGTCGCGCAGTACAAGTGGCCAGTTTATCAAATGGATGTAAAGTCAACATTATCTAATGGAAACTTAGAAGAAGTAGTATATGTGGAACAACCACAAGGTTATGAGGTTCCAAGACAAAAAGATAAAGTGTATAGATTGAAGAAGTCATTGTATGGGTTAAATAAAGCTCTAAGATCTTGGTACAGTCGCATAGATTCCTATATCACACAGAATGGATTTCAGTGAAGTGAAAGTGACCAACACTATACATCGAAGAAAATCAACAAGGTAGCATGTTAATTGTTTTCTTATATGTAGATGACTTGATTTTTACAGGTGACTTTGGTATAGAAGAATTCAAGTCAATCATGAAGGATGAATTTGAAATGAATGATTTGGGGAAAATGAGATATTTTTTTAGAATAGAAGTGCACCAGTCCAAAACAGGCATATTTATCTCACAGTCTAAGTATGCACATGAAATTCTGGAAATATTCAATATGATGAATTCAAAATCAACCCCAACACCTGTCATAACATGATTGAAGTTAAGAAAGGAAGATAAAGGGTCTAAGGTGGATCCCACATTGTTTAAAATATTGGTAGGCAGTCTTATGTATCTCACAGCAATAAGACCTGATATTATGTATGGAGCGAATCTA
>ML807767.1:2882-33509 GCA_009831015.1 Picea engelmannii
TTTTATGAGTGACAATTCATCAAATATGACATCTTTGTTAATGGTGATTTTGTGGGAAGTAGGATCCCACAATCTATATCCCTTAACTCCATCACCATACCCAATAAATATAATCTTTTTTTATTTGGGATCTAACTTAAAACATTGATCCTTAGGAATAAGAGCATAGGGCTCACAACAAAAAAATTTAAGATTTGAATAATTACAAGGGTGACCTGTCCATACCTCTTCTGGAATCTTAGAGTTTATTGTAGTTAATGGTGATCGATTTACCAGATAGCATGTTGTAAGAATTGCTTATGCCCACAATTCTTGTTACATTTTGGCATACTAAGCATGCTCCTTGCTCTCTCTAGAAGAGTTGTATTCATGCATTCAACAACACCATTTTGTTGAGGAGTATAAACTATGGTTTTATGTCTTTCGATCCCAGCTTCCTTGCAATAATTTTCAAATTCCTTAGAAGTAAACTCGCCTTCATTATCTTTTCTCGAACATTTAATTGATCTGTTAGTGTTGTTTTCTACCAAAGCTCGAAATTGCTTAAAAGCATTAAATACATCAACTTTTCTTTTAAGTAAATAGATCCACACCTTTCTAGAGTAATCATCTATAAATGTTACAAAATATGACGATCCTCCAAAAGAAACTGTAGGATATGGTCCCCATACATCTACATGGATATAATCAAGGATACCTTTACTAATATGTCTTCATTTTTTAAACTTTTGTCTACACTATTTTCCATAAATACAATGCTTGTAGAAATTCAAATTTGGAGATTTTAAGCTTGGAAGTAACTTATGGTCTACTGGTACCTTAAGCCCCTTCTTGCTCATATGACCCAAGCACTGATGCCACAAACGAGTAGAGTCACTTAACACCTTCAACTACTATTGTTTGCTTGATTTGATTTAGATCTCCCTTCCAGTTGATAAAGATTCCCGATCCTTTTAGCCTTCATGACTACTAAGATGTGTTTGAACACCTTCAGTACTCCACCTTGAATTGTACATTTATAACCACCAGAATCTAGAACTACCAAAGATATCAGGTTCATTTTAATTTCAGGTACATGCCTCACATATGTTAACATTCTTACAATACCATCATACATTTTAACTCGAATGCTACCAACCCCAACAATTTTACAAGAAATATCATTTCCTATAAAAACCACACTGTTATCAATATATTGGTAAGTTGAGAACCAATTTCTATGAAGACACATATGATTGGATGCCCCAGATTATAATAACCAATGATGGTCATGTCGTGAAACATTAAAAATAGATAATACCTTATCAGTGATACCTAGACGTTTTTTAGTTGAATTTGTTTCCTTTGTGGAGTCCTCTTTGGATGCTTGTTGTCTTTTCCAGCAATCCCTCTTGAGATGCCTTTCTTTCATTCGCAAGTTATACAACTACCTCTTCAAATAGATTATGTTTGTCAAGGAATTTTTCATGTAAAGGCCTTCCATTATGCTCCATAATCCTGTTGGTGTTACCTCTCCAATGATATTAAACAAAATGTCATCTGCTAGACATAGATGAATGTTAGTGAGAGATCTTGCATCTAGATCTTCCCAGTCCTCGTTTGACATATCTGTGGGTTTCTTTGACCTGCCTATCAATTCCTTTTGTAATCCTTGTTGCATAAGCAAATCTCTCATCTTGAGATTCCATAGCTCAAAACTATTTTTCACGTTGAATTTCTCAACTTTGAACTCTCTACTTTTTCCATTAGCAAAAATGCCCAAAACCACAACTTATAATACTAAGATTTTTAATATGGAGGAATATTCTTATAGTTCAAAGTTGAACCCTAAAAATTATTTAAAAAGGTTTAAGCCAAAAAATATGTAATATTATATATATATATATATATATATATATATATATATATATATATATAAAACCTTTTAAGAAAAACATCCACCCATATATTTTGTATGACATCCACTTATTTATTTATAAAGGTGATTTTTCATGTGCTTAATGAGACAAAAGTATGATTTGCATATATCTCATGTTCTATGCATAATAAAACAAGAAAACTCCTCTTTCATACCTCGTGCTTTATGCATATATCTTCATACCCCCGTGCATTCAAACTTCACAAGCTCACGCCCACGATGATGAAAGGTTATCACTCTACCCTCCAAGCGTAAGATGCGATGTTAACCTGATTATCGCCCTTATCACGCCTGCTAGATTTTATGGGGAATGATGATCGTAAGGTATCGCTCATGTCAGAAGGTTGATGGAGCGATGCTATCCAAAATTATAAAAAATCGTAAGGTTGAGACTAATTATCGCCCCTCCAACAAGGCTCAGGGAACAATTTTGATATACCAATTTGGAGAACTGTTCCTTCGGCATGTAGAGAATCCAATATTTGGGATACCTTGTGGATGAGTAGGGTATGCATGTGGATCCAAACAAGATCCAAGTCATCTCCGATCGATCGGCTCCGAAGAAAATGATCGAGCTCCACAACTTTTTAGGCCTCACCAACTTCTATTGTCAGTTTGTGTTGGGGTTCTCTCATATCGCTTGGTCCCTAAGCCAGGTGACCAAGGGTGGAGTGAAGGAAAAGTTTGTTTGGGATGCGTCCCAATAGAAATCATTTGAGGATTTGAAATTCCACCTCTTCTCAGCACCAGTCCTTATTCTTCCAGGCATGCAACATCCATTTGAGATTGAGACAGATGCTTCATATTATGTTATCGGTGCAATCCTCACTCAGCATGGGCATCCAGTATCTTATCATAGTGAACACTATCTGATTTTGTTCGTAGATACCCCTCCTATGACCAAGAGATGTACTTCATTGTAAAGGCATTTTGACAATGGAAACATTACATTATGGGAAAGGAAATGATCATCCACACTAATCATAGGCCTCTACAATTCATGCAGACACAAGGAAAGTTACATAATGAATACCATCAAAAGTGGTCCACTTACTTGCAACAATTCCACTTGAATATAAAGTACAAGAAGGGAAGCACTAACCATGTCACAGATTGCCTTAGTCGACCCCCAATTGTGGTGCTAACCACAGTTCTTAACTCTTGTGGGAATGAGACACCTGAGTGGCCACAATTATACAACAATGACTCTGACTTTGTTGTTGCCTATCAGAAACTGAGCATAGGAAAAATAGTTCTAGACTTTCATCTCCATAATGGATTGCTATGCCATCTAAGCCATCTTTTTGTTCCTTAAAGAGAGTGTACAAAGTTTATCCGGGAAGCTCATTACAGTTGGGAAACAAGACATTTTAGTGTAGATAAAATAGTGGAAGTACTACAAAGGCATTTTTATTGGTCGAAGCTTCAACAAGATGTCTGCAAGTATATCTAATACTACAGTTCATGTGCCATTGGCAAGCTTGCCATCAAGGAATAGGGGCTCTATACCCCTCTTCCTACTCCAGATAGACCTTGGGAGTCCATCTCCATGGATTACATGTCTAGTATTCCTTTAACTAAGCATGGGAATGAATGTGTCTTTGTGGTCATTGATGGATTCTCTAGGATGGAAGTTTTGGCACCCTACAAGAAAAGCATCGTAGCCAATGCCACCACCAAGATATTCTTTGAAAATTTTTGGGTTCATTTTGGTCTCCCACAAACCATTATCTCATATCGAGACAATAGGTTTGTGAGCACGTTTTGGTCTGGACTATGGACGATGATGGACACTAAGTTGACCAAATCGACTTCCTTTTGCCCACACACTGATGGACAAACAAAGGTAGTCAACAAGATGATTTTACATATCCTGAGAATGTACAATTACAACCACCCATGCACATAGGATGAAATACTTCCTTATGTTCAACATAGCTACAACAGAGCCCTCCACAACTCTATTGGCCACAACCCTTTTCAGGTGTGCTTTGGGTTCCAACCATTGGCCCCCATTGACATAACCTTGCCCATTGTAGTTGCATAGGAAGAGTCCTCCCATACTCAGACCGAGGTTGATCGAGCGACCAAATTTGTTTAGAGAATCCATCACATCCAACAACAAGTTCATGATATTTTGTAGAAAGCCAATGCCAAGTACAAGCAGTGCCACGATCAACATTGGGTACCACACAAGTTTCAAGTGGGAGATAAGGTATAGTTGCATTTGCAAAAAGAATGCCTCACAAGGTTCCATCGGAACCTACTCTCACTATGATGTGGGACTTACACCATCACCAAGGTTTTGGGTGAGAATGATTTTGATTTAAGTATTCCTCCTTTCCTTGGATTGCACCCAGTATTTAATGTGTAACTGCCTCGACCATATTTTCCACCTCTCCTGGACACTTTGGACGTGGTCAAACACTTGGCCCCTACATAACTCAATCCTAACTGCATTGAAAATGATACATTTGATCATATCATGGACACTGAGACAAAGGGAACCCGCCAGTAGAACATCCAACTCTATCGGGTCATCAAAGCATGTCATTTTCTTCATCAGGGCAAGTGGCTCACTAGGAGTCAGATTCAGTGGAAGTTTCCCCATATGACGGAGGAACTTGACACAATGGAGACCATTTATTCGTAAGGGGGAGGACTAATCCAGATGGAAATTGGTGGCCTCCCACCTATTCCAATGGCTCAAATTACAGTTTCCATCTTGGAAAATTTTCTACAATTTTTCAGGTCCCAAACTTTCGGGGTCATTTTGAGGCCTTAAACGATGTTTTTTGACTTGGTAGTGCCCTATAAATCCCTATTGGGATGTATTGGGATGTTTAGAATGTGTATTCCTCATATATACCTTTATTTCAGGGTACCGACCACCACAAATGGATATCGTATGCAAAATTTTCACCCTCAAGAAGTTGATGTATCAACTACCCCCATCAGAGCCCACAAACCTTTTGGTGCTTTATCTTCTGGGGTTAGGGTTTTATCATTTATACGTTACATTAAAAAGGCCTTTGGAGCCTCAATGTAATTAGCTTCTTGTGAATGAGCATAGCCAACACATCTCTCTTCAAAGATAAGCTACCACCCTTCTAGCTAGCTTGTGTGCTTTTCATTTTACAATCTTTTGAATTCCAGATAGTCATTAATAGAATCTGAGTTTTACTGTATTATTGTGTTCTTTTCCATATCTCTGTGTATCTCCTTGTTATACCTCTATTATATTTCTTCCTTCATGTCATTCTCAAAATAATCCAGATCAAACACCCTCGAACTAGTTGTAACATCCCCATTTTCAACCCCAAAGTAGATATGTGTATTGTAAATATAACATGTGGCCGAGAGCCAAGCGATGTACATTGTAAATGTGATGTATGGCCAAGAGCCAATATGTAAACGTTGTAAATTGAAATATAATGAATTAAATGTATCGCCAGTTGTAGATGGACACATACAGATATTGGGGGCTAAGTATCTACAAGAGAGGGTAGGGGTCCAAGGAGTAGAGTTACCCATATCTATTAAACCATAACCCATTTCCTATTTTTCTCAAAATTATCCTTGCCTTGAACCTTTTCTTAGTTGTTGAGTGTTCTAGAGCCCAATCATTGAATTTGTGTAAGAGGGTTTGTGTGAGAGTCACTTCTCATATTTATTGAGAGCATGGGGGTTGATTACAATCAACTTGGGTAAGAGTACAAGTCAAGCAAGCAAGGGAAAGAGAGGAAATTCGTATGGGTGGGAGACCAGTTTTTTACACATTCACATTTTTGCATAGAGAGTTGTTTTTACATGGAGTTTTCTGGCCAGCAATGGAGTTCTGAGTGTGGGAGCTTGTATTCAGTTGTTTTGGACATGTTTGGTTGTTGTTTGGAGCTATAATTTCATGGAGAGAGAGGTCGTGTTCCTGGGAGCGGTGAGCTATTCGAAACTCATCCAAAGAGCATGTGTTTTGGTTGTTGGGTGAGTTTGTGTTGCAGTTGTAGAATTACTGAAGTTCGAGCAAGTAGAATTCATGTCCAACCTGTGCTAGAATCCCTGGAGGGGAGTGTAAAGGACAAAGGTAATAAGAGCAGTGAAGGGGGATTCCATACCTTGGGTTGTGCAGGTTGACGGGAAGTGTGCTGGTGGACTAGAATTAGTTGAGAGTTTAATTTCTGAAAGGGGGACACTAGCCAGCCTTAGGGACCTCCATCTCTCATGGATTCATAGCTCAAACACATGGGTTTCTCGTTGTCGAGAACTGGAATAACAAGGCCATGGTTGGGAGGAACGTATGTGCTCTATAGCGGGTTGCACATTTTATAATATAGGTGCTCTATTTGTTGTGTTATTCATATATAATGTTGATATAACTGATGTGCAATTTACTGTGAGTTATGTTTGGTTATTGTTTCTTACTGTGAGCAGAAAGATGCATTCATGTCTCTATTTTATGGTTGAATGTTGTTGTTTGTATTTAATTTTTGTTGTGCATAGTAAGAGTAGTTGTATTTACATTTTTATAGAACATGGATAGTTGAATGAACTTGAATTTCATGTTGTATGTTAATTTCTGCATTTTATATTTGTATCCGAAATTTTATTGGGTCATTTTAGTAGTGACATGACCCAACTGGGGGATGGGTATGTTACAAAGTGGTATCAAAGTTGTGCGAATTGGCATAAATTCATTGATAAAGACTTTGGTCTAAGCGAATTGGAAAAAACAGTGGAAAACCATCGTGAAAATCACCAATTTCATGGGAGAAATTGAGATTAGTTTCCAAAAATTGTCTAAGACATTTTAATGGTGTCGAATGGCCAAATTGTAGAGTTAAATTCAACTTGCAAGGTCTAATTTTTGTTTTAATGAAGACCGACGGAGCTGGGAGAGTTTAAAGAATCGACGACCAAGATCACTTTTGATCTTGCGATTGACGACCCGGATTCATTTTAATAAATTTAAAAATTTCTAAGGATTTTGAAGTTTGGAAAGGTTTCTAGATTGATGACTGAGATTCACTCCAGTAGTTAGAAGTTAAAGGATATTGACGATCCATATTCACCTATATTATGCTCGAAATTTACTAAGTGTAGAAGTTTTCCAACTGAATTCATCGATGGTCGATGGTCAAATCGGTGAGATTTGTGGGGAGTTTTAAGTTTACTGGTAGCTCCCACTGATGGCTAATGGTCGAATCGTTGAGTTGGGTGAAGAGTCAGTTTGACCAGAAGTAATCCTTGATCGCCAACGATTGATGGTCGAAGATTGACAGATTTAGGCCAAAATTTCAAAGTGTCGAGGTTCACCAACAAAACTTGTCATTGGCTGATGATCAACGTTAGTCGAATTTCATGAAGCATTTTCAACCGCTGATGGAAATTTCCAATGGTCGATAGGCTGGTGGTCAAGCATCGACCAATTTGGATAAGTGTTTTGAAACAAGCAACAAAAGTCGTCGATGATTGATGAACTGATGGTTGAGCATCGACCAACTCGGTGAGGAGTTCAGGTTGTCCAAGAGAATTGGCCGATGGACGATGGAGTAAATAGGATGATGATTTCATGCCATGTCAACATCCATGTTTCATGTCACATCAGCCAACAAAAGTGGTCGATGGTTGATGGTCTGGTCAGTCGATTTGGGAAAGTGTTTTTGACAATCATCGAGGATCGTTGATCGTCGATGGGTTGATGGTTGGGCATCAACGAATTCGTGAGAATTTTTCATTTGCAAACAAATATCATCGACGATCAATGGTCGAATCAACCGATTTATAATTGTGCACAAATCGGTTGTCAGGGAGTTGGGTCGATGGTCAACGGTCAGGTCATCGGCTTTGGGAGAACGTTGTGCATGCCCAAGGGAGGAATCCAATCATCGATGGCCGACAGATTCATATCAACAGTTGTGGTTTATCTTGATTTGAGATCAACGATTTATATTTAAAAGGACTATTATAGTAGTAAAAAAGTCGAATTTTTAATATTTTTGGGGGTTTTTACAGGTCACAAACTTGCGAGTTGATTTTGAGGCCATAAACGATGTTTTTAGGTAGTCGAAACCCACTAAAATAGATTGTACGAATGTGTACTTCATCTATGTAGCTCAAATAAAATAACTTGAAGAGATATATCCAACGAGATAAATGGTTCACAAAACAGATCTCGTATGAGAAAGTTATAGCCAAAACAATAAGGGTAAAATTTTGGCACTAGATTTACTTCTGGAAGGCATAACTCCATGCTCAAAAGTCTGTTTGGGGCACAAGAGAAGTTGATGGAGATATTATGACCCATAGAAGCTAGAGGTGGAGTCAGAATCGGGTTATGGGTACATGAAAATGTGCTAGGAGTGGAAGATAACACCTGTAGCATACAAAGATAAATTGGGTAAAACAGTCAAAACTTCTATGGGGCATAACTTTCAGCTTAAAGCTCGGATTTGAGAAAATGAATAGTCGTTGGAAAGGTATTGAGGAGTATAATAGATTTGTAAACCATTAATTTTGAATTTAGCACTATATTTTCTCATAAAGTGATAAAATGGATTGTTGCAAGAATAAATGAGTGGAAATTGCAGCATGTGGGTGTTGTAACTTTTCACTCTGAACTTAGAATGAGGCATGAGTACATCTATTGGAAAGTTTTTTTGGAGAGGAATACATTTAATGGATAGGATTCTAGAATAATGCATTGATATTATTCATAATTTTAAATGAAGAATGACATGTAGTCTAATTAATAAATATTTTTCAATATGCTTAATTCTAACAACAATTATTGCATGCACATTTTTGAAGAATTAGAGATACAAAAAATCATAATCTGGTTCCTACATGGGAAATGGATATATGGAGGATGATCAAGGGTCTTACAACCATGAATAATAAGTTATAGGTCTAAATGTCAACATGGGTAATGTTGAAACTGAGTCTAATGGAAGAAGAGACATGCAAGAGCTTGTAACTATGATAAGCTTGCAAAAAGAAGTGCAGAGTTATAGGGACAATAATGAGAGGATCATGACAGATGAAGAAGATATAATTCAAAGCCTAAATATGATACAAAACCAAGTTAATGAGGATTTGGGCACAAGGCAAGATGCTAATGCCAAGCAAGTGGAGGTTTCTAGGTCTCATGATAAGAGGGATGATCATGGAGGATCTAGACGATCAAGGAGTATTAATATACATCAACATCATCATTCCCCAGGGCACTCGACTAGAAAAACATATGCACTTTCAAGGTCAGCAAACAACCCAAGTATATCTCCTGTCAGGCATCAGAGAAGGAGACATTAGTTAAAAATCTTGCAAGGGGAATTGAGGAAAATCAAGCCACCATCATTTGATGGAGAAAAACAAAGGTGAAGATACAAAAGCATGGTTGTTGGGAATGAAGAAATATTTCTAATTGCATACCTACTCATCAAATTCAGAAGCCAAAATTGTATCCTACCACCTTCAAGGGAAGGCATCTATGTGGTGGGACTGGCTGAATCAGGTTAAGCACCTTGGTGAGAAAATAATTTCTTGGAAGCAGTTCAAGAAATATTTTCAGCAACAGTACTTATCAGAGCAATATTATGACAAGAAGATGTAGTAGTTCTTTGAACTCAAGATTGGGAACATGACCATGGATGAGTATGAGAGAAATTTATTGGAACTTCTTATGTATGTGAGCTTTATCAAAGATGAGAAGGTCAAAATTCATAGGTTCCTAAGTGGACTGCCATCCTTTTACAAGGACAAAATTTAGTTTGATGAACCCATGAATTTAAAAGAAACTATAAAAAAGGCCAAGTATTTGTATGGGTAGAATAGAGGAAATCCAACTTTGCAAAGGACCTGTGATGACAAGAAGAAAAGGAAGGATGGATCAAAGGAAGAAAGGATTCAAGCCACCTTTCATTAGAAATATATCTCAATTATATCAACAAGGGAAACCATCTCAAGGCAATCATAAAATGACAGAGTCCTTGGGAAAGAGGCCAAGGCAACAATCCATAAAGTGTTGGGGGTGTGAAGGAGATCACATGTATAAATATTTTCCTCACCAAGGAGACAAGATGAAGATTTTTCATAGTGTAAATAAGGAGGAGACAGTAGAGGATGTGGGCAAAAACGTGCCAAGGATCTATGCAACCTTGGACAATAGGAAAGCATACTATTAATCCCACATGATTAAAGTGGAAGGTAAGATTCATAATCAACCCATAGATATTTTAATTGATTCTGGAGATAGTCATAGCTATATAGATCCAAAGCTATTTGAAATATTTAAATTGAATAAAAGTAAGCATGGAAATTCTTGGTCAGTTCAGCTAGCTACTGGAACCAAGAGAAGAATTAATGAGCTTGTTAAAGAACGCCCTATAAATATGAATGGAACTAACACTAAGGCAGATTTGAACAACATACCGCTTGGGTCTTATGACTTCTTGATCTGTATGGATTGGCTAAAAAATAATCGTGCCATTTTAGATTGTTATAACAAGGTTTTTACGTGTCTGGACGAAGAAGGGAATTCAAGGACAATGCAGTGTATTCCAAGGCCTATAACCATTCGAGAAATTTCATCATTACAACTGAAAAAACATTTTAGAAAAGGGTGGTAGATATATGCAATCCATATGGAAGAGCCAATGAAGGATAAGGATCCAAGTCTCGAAGATTATCCAGTCTTGAAAGAGTATAAATATGTGTTTGAGGAGTTACGAGGATTGCCACCAAAGAGTGGCATAGATTTCTCAATTGACTTAATGCCTAGAGCTGCCCCAGTATCTAAGACTCCCTACAGAATGAGCACACCAGAGCTAAAATAGTTACAAATTCAACTAGAAGAGTTGTTAAAGAAACGATACATACACCCAAGTGTCTCTCCTTGGGGTGCCCTAGTTATTTTTGTCAAGAAGAAAGATGGAACGTTGAGGTTATGTATTGATTTCAGATAGCTTAATAAAGTTACAATCAAGAATAAATATCATTTTCCAAGGATTGATGATCATTTTGATTAGATGAAAGGAGAAAATATATTCTCCAAGATTGAATTGAGGTCAGACTATCATCAAGTGAGAATCAAAGAAGAAGACACTAGAAAAATAGCCTTTAGGACAAGGTATGGACACTATGAATTTGAAGTGGTGCCATTTGGTTTAACAAATGCACCGGCTATTTTTATGTTTCCAATGAATGGAGTGTTCGTAGATTTCCTAGGTAAGTTTGTACTAATTGTGTTCTTGGATGATATTATTACTTATTCCAAGACAAAACAAGAGAATGAGTGACATTTGAGGATGGTGCTACAAGTGTTGAGAGAGCACCAATTGTATTCCAAATTGAGTAAGTGCACTCTTTATCAGAAGAAGATCCATTATTTGAGTCACATTGTTTCAGAAGAGGGCATAGCAGTGGATCCAGAAAAGATTGAAGCAATCAATATTTAGTCAGTGCCAATGAATATTTCAAAGGTTAGATCATTTATGGTTCTAGTTGGTTATTATAGAAGATTCATTGTCGGATTCTCCAAAATTACACACCCAATAACATCTTTGCAAAATAAAGGAGTAAATTTTGAGTGGAGTGCCAAGTTTGAAGAAAATTTCCAGTGCTTAAAGGATTTGTTAACCTGCGCACCTATTTTAAAAGTTGCATATCCGGACATGGATTTTGTTGTCTGCACGAATGCATGCAAGGAAGGGCTCGATGGAGTCCTTATGCAAAATGAACATGTGATTTGTTATGAGTCCAGAAAATTGAAGGAACATGAAATAAATTATGCCACACATGACTTAGAGCTGGAAGCCATAGTACATGTCTTAAGAATGTGGAGGCATTACCTCACGGGGAGAAAATTTGAATTAAGGACAGACCATAGGGATCTGAAATATATGTTTGAACAACCAACACTAAATGCTAGACAAACCAAATGGCTGGAATTTATTAGTGAATATAACTTTGATATCAAGTACATAAGGGGAAAAAAGAACAAGGTGGTTGATGCACTCAACAGAAGGGTGCATAAAATGCATGCTACAACCATTAGTATGTACATGACAAATTCAAAAGATAGAATTTTAGAGGATGTAACTGCAAATCAACATTATGTGAAAGTTAAAGAAATATTATAAGAGAATGATATAAAACATAAATATAAGGATTACAAGATGGAAAGGGGATGGAATCCTCTCATTTCGAAATAGATTTTATGTTCCCAATTCTTAGTCATTGAGAAATTTGGTTCTAAGGGAGATGCATAATGTGCCATATGCAATACATCTAGGATATCAAAAAACTATTACAGTGGTAAGAGGCCAATATTTTTGGCCTGTCATGAAGAAAGATGTCACTAATTATTTGGCCAAATGCATGGAATGTTAGAAGGTAAAGGATGAGCTTAGACATCCAGGAGGATTGTTGCAACCATTTCCCATTCCTGAATGGAAATGAGAAGTTGTTACTATAGATTTTATTATCAAATTTCATAGGACAACAAAGCAACATGATTCCATCATGGTAGTGGTGGAAAAATTCACAAAGGCTGCACATTTCATTATGATAAAAGTAACTCACAAGGSARCCAATATTGSWGAAATTTACATGAGAKAAATTGTTAGGCTACATGGTGTTCCTAACACAATAATTTTAGATTGAGATCSCAAGTTCACTTCCAATTTTTGGAAGGGGTTGTTTAAGGGATTTGGGATGGATTTAAATTTCATTACAACATATCACCTAGAGTCAGATGGGTAGACAAAAAAAATTAATCAAATAATTATTRAATTTAACYTTGTTGTAAAAATGAAAAAATACATTAAATGYSATAATGAAAATACTTGTCCAAATTTGTCAATTGGGTTTAGCTTGGGTTTAGTTTGGATGGTAGTGAGGAATTATTGTTATCCTCTTCGCCAAGGGTTCAATTCCCATAAATGACATGATAAGCTCATAATGAGTATGTTGTAACGACTTTGAGCATATATGTATTGGAAAGTTGCCTCCGATTCAATTACATAGCAAGGCAACTGCTTTTCCAGGAAAAAAAGAAAATACTTGCCACTGCAACTTCAAAATGTAAATAAAAAACTTAAAAAACTTAAAATTGTAAAGAAAAGGGAAAAAATGAACAAAGCCTCTAATTTTAGTGAAAGAGGCATAAGCTTACCAAATTCTCAAGAGGAGACTATTAGAATGCAACTTCAAATTGTAAAGAAAAAACTTTAAAAACTTCAAATTTTAAAGAAAAGGAAAAAATCGACGAAGCCTCTAATTTTAGTGAAAGAGGCATAAGCTTACCAAATGCTCAAGAAGAGACTATTAGAAAGCTTGAAACCATTGAAAAAAAAAACAACAACAGATTTTTTCTTCATTTAAACCCTCTCTCGGAGCATTGAAACCACTGGAAAAAAAAACAACAGATTTTTTCTCCATTTAAACCCTCTCTCAGAGCATTAAAAGCATTCCAAATTCTGGAATCTTGAGGGAGCAAAATATTATAATAAACTTATAGGCCTTTCCAATAAAATCTTTGCTAGTCTAAAACAAAAATTGTAATAAACAATGGGTAGATTTGTACTAATGACGATATATATTATCTCGTATAATTATTATTGAACAAGAAAATATATATCAACAAGTATAATTATTATTGTACAAGAGATCCAAAACAAAATCTGAGAGTTTACTCATGCAAAACAAAACCAGAGACTAAATGTTGTGAGGTGGAGCCCGAAGGTGATCGGTTGTGGTACATTTGGACGGTGGAGAAAGTGGTCTCATTAATTCATGGGAGATCAAATGAGATCTCAAAACCCAAAGTGTATTCTTATATTTATTAAAGAGTACTTTGAATGATAGAAGGAAGCATTATTTGTACTTTCAATTTTGACGTGTTTATGTGTGGATTTAAAATAAGTGTAGTGTAAACGTTTTGATTTGAGTGGATATGTTTGTATAATCGGAGTGCAACTATCTTCTATGTTCGTCCTACACCATTGTTGTCTCCTTGTTATTTTTATTCTTCATCATCATCTTCTATTTCTTCTACATTGGGGTTTTGTTTCTCTAGTTGCTCTGTTTCTGGTACTGGGGTTTTCCACTCGTCCTCCTAGTCATCTATGACCTATCCAATGTCCTCCACTGTCAACTTGAATTTGCATGTCAACCACTATTGATTAGGGTGCTTCTTGGCTTGAATGTACTTGTGATGTCTTCCGGATTTAAAGTGCACAATCCCCTTATATGATTCTACTACCTGTGGTAGTATGCATGGGGTCTTCTGGATACTCATCTGAATTAATTCCTTATATATATAAAACATAATGTTGTCATCTAGTTGCCTATCCTTGTGCGCAGAATGCCACAAGTTTACATATCTCATTGCTAAGCATGACTTCTTCACAACTCCCATAAAGTGTGTTTCCTTTGGCTCCCTCCAAGCCACTAATGCGATCGGTGTGAACAACCAAGCATAATGAAATTCCATACCTTTTTCTTGCACCTCCTTGCAATATATCAGGAACTGGTTCAATAGAAATGTTTCCCAACTCATTTGTACTCTTGTGACACACTGCTCAACGACCGCTATCACACATGTCGGTCCCTGGTCCTTGCGACATTTCCTCAACAATTTGCAGTCCAACACCTATGTCCTGCGACATGAACTAGACTTTGTCATCATTGATGCTTGCAACATCCATACCGCATGCACCTCTGAATGTGTTGTACTTTTCCTTCAGTCTTTCTGCCAATTCTTTCTCCTTTGATTTGTTTGTGAAAAATGGTGACGGTGATGGTTCTTCCCATTTTGATGATAACTTGGTTATGTGCACAATTAACTCTGTGGCTATGGATACTGGTCTATATAACCACAGAAATCCTCTGTGTACACAACTAGGTAATAAATTAACAAAAATATTTATCTCCGTGCTCCTGCCAAAATGCAGAATATCTAAAAGGTTTAGAATACTTGTTTTCTCTAGTCCCGACGCCCATGCTTGTGGCTCTATGATGATTTCTTGTGAATCTAGGGTGATTCTTATGTTTCTATACTTTTCAAGAGCCAACTCAGGAAACTTCTTCATATCTGTGAGTTCGTGGTCTTCATACCTCATACTTCCTACTACACCGAGCATATCTTCCTCAACGATCACCCCTGGTGGAATCTCTGGCTCGACAAGTTCATACTTCGCCTCTTTTTGTAACTTCATCATCTTTGTTGATGGATTCCTTGGTGGCACATAATTCCTTGGAAAGTGAATCAGGGTTGACCTTTGCGCTGATGCTCCCAGTGTTTCCTTGGTCACGGGTAGTGACGTCTTCCCGGTGTGTTGTTTTGTCAGCTGGGATGAAGCTTCCTCTGTCTTCGGTGGCACCATTTCTTCCTGAAGCTACTCGCTTTGCAACTAACTTCTTTGGCTTTGTCTAATTTCACTCGGCTCTCTGTTTTCTCTTCTCTCTATGAAAACTCAAATGACAATAACTTGTTTTTGTGGACCCTTCAATTTCTTTTATCGCCTGTCGCTAATTGTTTCTATTCATGTCTGCGCCTAAAATTGTAGTCTAATCCACTTGCTTTCACCTTAAATTATTGTCTTAACACTTCAATAACTTTGTATCCTTCAACAAATCATGTGTTAGATTTTCCAGCCTGTCAAAATCCTCTTGTCGTTTTTCATTTATGACTACGCAACACCACTACTTCATTGTCATGTCCACTCTTAAATACTTGTACCATCATGGTTGCTCTTTAATTATTTTCCTGGCCTTCTGCACCTATATTTGTTGCATTTCATTCTTCCTTCATGCACACAATTCCTTCTTCTACATATCTGCGACATTTTCTGGTTTTATCTCTTTACTAGATTAACTTTTTGATCAATACTTTTATGCTTAACTTCAACCTTTTGTCTCTTACCTCATCTTTTATAGTTTTTTCTTCTCTTCCTTTTTCTTTCTATAATACACTATTATACAAGTACTATGGTACATATTTTGTGCAGTTCATAGTAGTCCATGAAATCCCAACTGTTCCTATACAACTTCAATCGACTACCATTAACCAATCCATCCACAACTTCTCCATTCAATTTATCCAACTGATTAACACCTACTTCTATCACAAATATGATTAGATATGGCCCTAGCCAATACATCTAGAACTTCCCTGGGTGCTGCAAAAAATTGTTGTCATAGAGTAACACTAAATCTCTCTTCTGGAACTTCTTCTGCTTGATAAGTGTGCTTTCTAAACCTACTGATGGAAACCTGTGACAAATTGATCTTCTTCTAATTCCATTAATTCTAACAATCTCTTCTCCACTACGCCAAAATCTTTAAGTTCCGTCAACGCAACAATGCACAAACTTGGTACTATGAATTCCATAGGCATAACAACTTCTTGTCTATACATCAATCTGAATGGAGTCTGTTCTGTAAATTTTTTACTTTTAGTCCTATATTCCCAAAGTACTGCAGGAATCTTTAAGTCCCAATCATTTCGATTTACATTACAAACCTTTGTTAGCGCATGTTCCAGGATCTTATTGAATTCTTATACTGGTCCATTTGTACGTTGTTCTCTTCTGATGATGAATCTGAAACTCCTTTGTCAAAGATGCAATCGTCCTATTCAAAAAATGAGTTCCTTGATCACTCATAAGTATCCTTGGGCATCCAAACCTTGTAACTACATTTCCAAACAAAATTCGTGTAGTTGTCTCCGCGCTGTAGTCTCTGACTGGTTCTACCTTGACCATCTAGTTAAGTAGCCTATCACAATAATTATGTATCTAGCTCCTCATCTATTTGATGGTGGATTGATCGGTCCAATAAATTCCACTGCCCTATCAAAATCTTGTAATGTTACTTGTGGTACTAAGGGCATTTCATCTCTTCTTGAAGGCTTCCCAACTCTCTGACAAACATCATAGCTATGACAAAATTCCTTAGCATCTTTGTGAAGGTTAGGCCACCGTAGTCTTGCACGTAAAATATTTTGAGTTGTTCCCTTTCCTACATAGTGACCTACTACAACCCCTTCATGCACCTATGACAATATCATATGTATTTCATGCTCTAATACACAGCATCACAGAATACCATATGTACCTAACTTGTACAAATTTCTTGCTATCAGTTGATAATATGTTGCCTTCATTGCTAGTCGTTTCCTCTACGCAACTATAAAATCAGATGGTGCTACTCTTGTAATAAAAAAAATGGACTACATCTGCAAAGCAGTTGTCCACCATTTGTACTGTAAATAAATGTGCATATGGTAAATTGTCATCCAAGTTTCCTACATCTTCACTTGATAATATGCATAATAAGTGATCCGGTCCTAAGTAAAATTTCCTTAGTTTCACGATCACCTCAAAGTTATATTCATGGAACAACAATAGCCATCTACATATTCTCTCTCCCAACACTAGCATGTTAACTAGGTATCTCAACATAGAATGGTATGTATACATCTTAAAGTGAGATTTAAGAAAGTAATGTCTAAACTTATGCAAGGAATATACCATTGCTAAACCTTCTCTTTATGTCATAGTATAGTTTTGTTTTGTAGATGATAGATTTTTGCTTGCAAATGAAATCGGATGATCTAACTCTCCTTCACCTCATTGAGCCAAAACTGCTCCCAATTCCATAGACGATGCATCCACATGAACATGAAATTCCTTTCTCCAGTCAAGAAAAACTAGAATCGACTCGGTGACCATCTTTTGTTTCAATGTATCCAAACTGTGATAGAATTCCTCATTCCACTAAAACTTAACTTCCTTCGTCAACAAATTCTCCATAGGGGTTGTAATTTATGCATATCCTCTGATGAAATTTATATAGTATCCTCTATGATCCAATGCGGCTCTCAATTATCACACCGAAGTCGGTGGTGGAAAATCAACAATCAGAACTATCTTCACAGGATCAACTAACAATCCCTGTATACACACCACATGGCCCAAAAAAATTCCAAAAGGAGCACAAAAAATGTGTTTCTTCAAAATCAAGTATATTTGATATTGCCTACACATATCCAACATTAAGTGCAAAGTTTCAACATGATCTTTCAACAGACTAAATACTGTCCAATCATTCAAGTACACTTCTAAGAACTTATGAATGAACTCTTTGAAAGATACTACAACCACTATGGAAAATTTTGTTGGTACATTCTTCAACCCAAAAGGCATAATTGTTTACTCGTAACAACCCCATTATATCACAAAGGTCATCTTATATCTGTCTTCTTGCACAATCTTGATCTGGCGGTATCCTGAGAATCCATCCATGAAAGAGTAAGCCTCTTGACCCCCTACATTCTCCAACACTTCATCTGTAAATGGGGTAGGAAATGGGTCATGTAAATAAGCATCATTCAACTTTATTTGATCTACACATATCATGATTCCTCTTATCTTATTGTCCTAAACTACCATTGGGCTAATACACTCTGATTCTTCAACAAGTTCTATAATTCCAAATTCTAACATCCTGTCTATCTCTACTTTTACCTTCTACTTATATGTTATATTCATTCTATATGGTCTCTGCTTCACAGGTTGTTGGACAGATTGTCATTCAAGTGTTGTCATTGATGTCAACAGTCATAATAAGAAGAGAAACAAGGTAAATCTCAGGAGGATTAGAAAACGCAAAGATCAAAACATGGAAGGAAAAGAGAGAGATCAACAGTGGTCCGATCAGAGTGAGAAGCCTCAACATCCATCTGATCATCTAAATATAATGCACATCAATCATTTGAGTAACTGTGGGCTTGAGGACCATTGAAATATCGTGACCATTGATCTGCTTCGAGAATACCCATCAACCATCAGATCAATGTTAGAGTGTAAGGATAGGATAAGCGAGGTCAAGAGGATGTGAGATCGAATATCTGAATACCCATCAATCGTCTTATAATCTGATGTAAATCATAGTTGTCAGATCGTTTGAAGAAGATCTCAAGCATCATATTGTCCAAATCAAATCTGGGTCGTCTGATCTAGAAGACACATGGTGGGAGATCAACATTTCACTAACTAAATGGAAACATCAAACATGAGTTTTGTGGGAACTCGCGATATGAGAGGTCCTGAAATGATCCCGACCGTTGGAGACAGAGGACACGTGGCGAGTGATTGGAATTTCACTGACTCGCAAATCAGGAAAGTCAAAGGCTGAGTTGCGGGAACTCGTGAGGTTCGAGGTCGCAACATGATCATAGTCATTGGATCATAGAGGGCTTTGGACAGTTGATCTAGATTATCGAATATCAGGAGTTGGAAGAGTCGGGACTGACTCACGTTCAAACACTTGACATGCGAGGTCGCGACATAATCTGGGACATCAGATCACAGATGATTGTGGACCATTGATCATTCTGAAATCATCGGGAACTTCCATTGTCAAGGAGGGAACATGGTGAAGGGTCATCATTTCCCTAACTCGAAGAGTGAAGAAGTCAAAGAGCCATTCATGAGAATTCATGAAACGTGAACTCGCGATTTGATCACAACCACCGATCAAAGGGAGAACGAGGACAGCTGATTCGAGAAGGGCATGAAGATCCATGTGAGCAAGACTATGTCGTCAACAACACATGGCACAATGAGACACTAAAAAGTGTCAAGTTGATTCGACATTTCAGGTACGTGAAAATCACGAATATGAGTGAGATGTGGTGCTACTTGGCTCGTGACACATCATCAAGTGACATAAGAAATTACATCACTCTGAGAGTTTTTCTTCGGGAGTTTTACCACCAGCACTTGCCCAATGTCCTGAAGTCCTGAATGCCGGAGACCCGTAGTGGACACGAGACGTTTGATCTAAAAGATCACTTCGGGAGCATTCCTGATCGTTGATCATGTAGAATGGTACATGTCAACGGATCATGAACTCCAGGTGAAACAACTTTGGGAAAATGTGAAGAAGAAGGGCTGAAATGTTGAAGGGTCGAAGTCGCGAAGTGTCGAAGGGTTGAAGACGTGAAGGACAAAGTCTCAAAGTGGACACAAGTTGTCCGATCTGAAAGATCTCTTTAGGAGTGTTATCAAGTGTTGATCATACTACAATGAGTGTTGAGGCTTGAGAATTCCAAATCTCAGAGATGCGAAAGGATCTCGACCGTTGATCGAGAGAGGGACACATGTCAACTGTTTGTCAACTCTAGAAGAATGATGTTCGGAGAAAAGAAGGTGTTGAGATCTGGAATCTCCAAAATCTGAAGACTTGGAGTAAATGGTGGCCACCCATCCCAACGACTGATTAATTCCTTGCCATTGGATTAAGGACTGATAAGCATGGGGGTTTCAGATAGGGCCTTCTTTATTTGCTCAAAGGAATTTCGTGATTCAGAAGTCCACCTCAGTTCATTTCCTTTCCTTAGCATGGCTGTTATAAGTTTTACCTCCTTAGCAAAGTTAGGCACAAACCTCCTCAGAAAATTAATCTTACCAAGGAAGGATTGAACCTCCTTATTGGACCTCGGGATTGATAAGGCTTGTATTGCTTCAACTATGCTAGGGTCAATCCTGACTCCTTCCGCTAATACTATGTGGCCTAGTAACTTTCCTTCTTGCATGGCGAATAGAGATTTCTTAGGGTTTAATGAAATGCCAAAACTCCTGCATTTCAGGAAAACCTTCCTGAGATGACAACAATGTTCTTTATCGTATTTTGAAAATACTGTGATGTCATCCAGATAGACGACCACAAATTTATCCTTTTCCCTAATGAAAGCTATGTCCATGGCATGCTGAAACGTTGCCCTTGCATTCATTAATCCGAAAGGCATCTTAGCATACATGAATGTGCCCCATGGGGTGGTGAATGTCGTCTTTTCCCTGTCCTCAGGTAGAACAGAGACTTGATTGTAGCCAAAGAAACCATCGATCATGGACATCTTGGATGCTCCTGTTACCCTCTACAGAATGTGTTCCATATTTGGTAAGGGGTAGTTATCCTTTCGCGAGCTCCTGTTCAGGTTTCTGAAGTCTACACAGAGTCTAATTTCTCCATTCTTTTTCCTTACTGGTACCAAGTTGGCCACCCACTCTGAGTATCTCAGCGGTACAATGATCTGAGATTGAAGCAGCTTCTTCACTTCCCTCTCCATGATAGGCAACAGCATAAGATTGATCGGTCTAAGATTCTGCCTAAATGGCTTTGCCTCCCTTTTTAATGGGATTTTATGCTCGATGACAGAAGTGTCATATGTTTTGAGGTCTTCGTAGGTCCAGGCAAATACATCAGCAAATTCTTTCAAAAGTTCAACGTATTCAGACCTCTGCTCCTTTGTCAGACTTCTCGACAATTTGACAAACTTGGGCTCACTCTCGGTGCCAATGTTGCACTGAATAGTACCAACGCCATCCTCCGAGACTTCCCCTTTTAATGACACATCATTTCTATCAAAAATCCTTTCTAAAGGAACCAGTCCTCTTGGAATATTGTTGCTGGGGAGCTGCACAATGTTACGCTCTGCTATTTTACTCAGAAACTTACCCCCATCAAACCCTTCTTCAGAGACAGAATCTTGGTCGATATGCATTTCTGAAAATTCTTCGACAGTCTCCAAGAATTTCTTGATCTCGAGATCGTCCTCAAATACCTTCCAATGTTTGACGTTGTCAGGTATGGAGGGCCTGTATTTTACCTCCACATCATATCTGAGCTTGGGTGGCAAGGGTATTTTAAAATTGCTTGCTGATGCGGCCAAGGAGTCTTCCACTTTGTTCTTCTCTCTTGGGACAAAAGAAATGTTGAATGCCAAGAAGAAGCTGTCAACTAGGTCCCACACCTCATTTCTGCAGCTTCTGAGTCAAGGATGCTTGGCTTGATAAGCGTTTCTGATCTGCTGGACCACCAACTCTACATCTCCGAACACTGCTACTTCCTAAATTCCCATTTCCTTTGCGGCTCTTAATCCTAGGACAAGAGCCTCATACTCTGCCACATTGTTGGTAGCTTCAAATTCTAGTTTGTATGACAGGGATATGGTTTCCTGAGATGGTGACACAAAAAACACCCCATCTCCAGCACCTTCCCTAGAACAGGCTCCATCAAAGAACAGTTTCTAGACGGGGGTGATGGAGGGAAGAAATTTATGGGAAGTGGTGGGCGACTTTCTGAGCTTAAGAGGAGGCTCGGGAGCATGGGTGAGTTGTAGTAAACTAGAACCTAAATCAGTATCCAAGGAAAAAATAGGATGGTTGGTAGGATTGGCCTCATCACTGATTATATAGGCTAGTTGGGCTTCCCTGTATAACCTCCTATGCTCTCCTCCAAACACTGGGATAGTAGCATATGTGAGGTCCATTTGCAAAGTTCCCCCCAGTCTTTTTATCCAATATCTTGATAACAACATACCAAACTTGGGGGGGACATCAACCACTACAATATCCATGACCACACTTTTCATGGGCAACTGAAACAAGGTTACGACCAGGTCTTTGATAAATCCTAGACATTGAAATTTTCTGGAGTCAAAGGAATAGAGGTCATGGTAGGCTCGGGTGACTTCTAGCCCTAACTCTTCCATGATGGTTTTGGGTATAAGGTTGTGAGAGGCCCCCAAATCCATCAAGCAGTTGTGCAGTACCTTGTCATGTATGTTCACGGAAGTGTAAAAGGGAGGGGATGAGTCATTCCTGTCTTCTGCCATAGGACCTAGAATAACTGTGGGCTTTTCATCTTGCAAATTGATGGAGTCTGTGGGAGGGCATGAGACCTCAGCTTGTAAAAGCTCAGAGAAGCGTTTCTTGAACCCTTCATGTTTAATCAGTTCGGTTAGGGGCACAGGGATTCTGACCTTTTGAATTTCATGCTCGAAATTAAAAGAAGATGTAAACTTCAAGATTTCTTTTATTTCAGGAACATGGCTCTAGACTATGGGAGAGAGGGGTCGGGGATTCTTACCTCTATGACTGTCTGCTACTTCATTAGCAAGATTTTCTATTCTAGTGGACTGCTCAGGGACATCAGGCACTATTGTCTTTTTCTTAGACCTCAGATCATATTTGCCTTGGCTGTCATTAACCTTGTCTCCCTTGCTCAGTTCATTCAGCTGACTGTCCATAAGAGACTCCTCGTATGCTGATTGAGTGAGATGAGGAAAAGGAGGGGTGTCTCTGAAACAATGGATTTCAGGATCAAGCTCATCTATTCCCCCTTCTTCTTCCTCGGCCATAAAATTATTTTGAAAAGGGGCCTAAATTTTCTGGTCTTCTCTGTCTCTTCCCATCTCTCTTTGCACAGTCGGGGAATTAATATTGTTTGGCCTCCTGAAACCCCCTTTGTTTTCAACATTTTGAGGGCCCTTGTAAGCTTGCCTCCCCTCCACCTTCATTCTCTCCATTTCTGCAGACAGGGACTTCACCATCTTGGTTGGTTCATCCACTTGAGGGTGGGGCACCGATGGGCCAGAAGTTGAGGCTTCCGATCTTGCCCTTCTTCTGTCTGCATCGGCCTTATTCCTCAGTCTATCAGCTAATACATTGGATTCTACTTCTATGGATGCATCTTGCATTTGAACTAAGGAAGTGGCTCTTCTTTCTCTCAATAGAAGACAAAAATTAGGACCAAACGCACTAGCATAAGAAATCTTGGCCGAGGATTCTGAAGGTTTTATTTCGGCAGGGATTTTATTATACATCTTATTGAATCTTTTGGAGAAGTCAGAAACAGACTCTCCTTCCATCTTCTTCAAAGACCCGAACTCTGTCCTGTAATACATGAAATCTTTCCTATCACCCCACTGCCTTAGGAAAGCACCATCCAGGGCTTCAATCCCAGCAATAGATCCAGGGGTCAACCCTCTAAACCACTTCCTCACCTCACCATCCAGGCTCTGGACAAAGACTCTCATCCAGACATCTTCATTTTCAATGTTCAGGTTGTCTGCATAACTATAGAAACTAGCCAGGTGCTCTTCTGCAGTTACGTCTCCTTCTCCAGTGAACTTGGGCATGTACTTTAAGTAATCTCCAACAGGGAGAGGATTCATAGGATGAGGTAGGATTAAGGGAGCATATATGGCAGTGACTATGGCGTCCATCCTGTTTAGAGGGGGATTAGCACCAGCCATAGGAATATTAGGTGGGGGGGAACTTGGAGGAGAAGGATTCCGCGAAGGGGCTACTAGGAATGAGTCATGAAGTGGAGTGGGAAACAAAAGGGGATCTAAGGAAAAGGCTAACGAGCTCAAGTCAACAGGTGCTCTCCTTTGCACAGAAGTGGTAAAACTAGGCGTGGGGAAATCTTCTGCGGTTCGGGTCTATGCCAAGGTACAACCTCGGAGGAGAGGGGAGTGACAAGGATTTCTCCCTCCAATCCCAGACCAGGAGGGGAAAAATCAGCAGGAACACTCCCGAAATTCAAGAAATAGGAAACCTTAGAGAAAGGTCTATAAAGAAACCTAGGAGGAGAAAATGGAGTTCCTACAGAAGGAGATGGTGGATTACCTGGTTCGGCAGTGGAAGATTCTTCTTTAGAGGCCTTTCCTTTTCCGATAACCAGCTCTAGATCAGTTTCAGGTGTAGCTAGAGGCAGTTGTGGGTGAGACCGCGTTTGTTTGCCTCTAAAATCCACAATTAATACGGCAGGTTCGCCATAGTGGAGTTGTCATAATAGAGTCACCAAGTGCACAGTAGCAATCTTCAAAGGGCTCTGATGTCTGATGCACCTTCAGAATGAGAGGCTCAATGTTGTTCTACCCAGGGAAAATCTTCAACTTCGTCCCTGGCAATGGCGCCAGAAATGTTAGCGTCGGAAGTCACTCCTGGATTGCTTGCAGGAGCAGAGCCCAACGCCCATTAGTTTTATGTCATGATTGTTTTAATGGGTGATCAAATGGGTAGAGACTCAGGATGGAATCACTCTAGCTTGGGGACTGGGTCTGGTATGTAAAGGACAAAGGAGGTCTTGATCTAACTTCAGTCAGTAGATTGATTGTAAAATGGGCAGGTGGAAGATTTGGTGAGAGGAGTGAGAAAAACTACCTTGGGCAACGAGCCTTTCAGCAGTTTATAGAAGAAAAACTCTAAATGAAAGATCCTCTTGGTTCAGAGTTTTGGGTAACTAAAGGGGTGACTTGACTGGATCCTCCAATTCCAAGTCATTCAGTGCTCAGAAAAACACAGAGATCGATTAGAAACAATGCGACTGTTACAGTGATCCAACCTACATCATCCTATAACAGTCACAACTCGACTGGATCCTCCAATTTCGAGCTGTTCTAATACAATATGAAAAAATACATGGTAAGAAGTTGACATTCATAAGGCAAGAAATCTCAGATGTTAATTCACAACCAGAATAACCAGTGCTTCGTTAAAGTTTTTACAATCGGGAGCCTTGCTCAACCATCGATCCATTACAAAATACAAAGGCTGAGTCTATATACTCAGAAAAATTCACCTAACAGAGGCGTACTCAGTCACCCGAGGCATGGTGTCTCTTCAGCCGAATTCAGACAGATATTCTTTATCAGACGCCATCTTAACTGCGCATGGCTCCTGTAAGGGGAGTAGCTGAGCCATTAAATGCCGAGCTAGCATGTGCAGATCTCCTCTGGTTAGTCGAGGACTCGACATGGCTTCTTTGGGAAAATGTGTACACAAGACCCTCTCGAGCAGCCCATTAACTAGACCCTCCATACCTTATACTTAATGCATGAGGAGAGGTTTCAACCACCCCTTCTTGCCTTCATTTACTCTGGTGAAGACCAAGATCGAAATCGGGTCTGATGGCAACTGGAGGTCATGAAGGGCCTCTCTGTGACTGAAACCCGATGCCCTAGACCCCCTTTGCGGAGCTCCTTTCTTTCCCAGATGACCATGGGTTGTGACCTTGTGTTTACTCTCAGAGGCACTTTCGGCGTTCGTGAATAGGAAGGGGCTGATCCCTGTTCCTTGAAATCGCAATGAGCGAAACGCTGAGATGGCTTAATCTGGCACCACACATCCTTCTAGATCTGACGGTTCTGAATTCTCCCGACAATGCTGTGGGCATGGGTTCTAGACACTCCCGACACCTCGCGCATCGGGAATATGACAATGTTGCACCTTGCGCCTCAAAATTGCGATGGGCGAATCGGCGAGGGGCCTAATGACATGCCAGGTGTCTCCTGTGGATGGACGACCAAGATTGCTCCGTAATACAGTGGGCTCGGCTTTGGATGCCTTCGACGCTTTTGGGGTTCGGGGTTTCGAGATATATGACAACACGAAACCTTCACCCCTCGAACTCCCAAATGCCAAAATGCCGATGCGACTAGATCTCTCGCCATGCGTCCTCTGGATGGACGGTTGCTATCCTTCCCTGCACATAATATGGGTGCTATCCATTGCGCTAACCTCGGTGCAACTTCACTAACCGCAATTTCTCGCCAACCATTGATCTGTTCCTTTGGATGAATCCCGACCGCTGAAATCAGACTACTCGCTCGCTTGATTTAAGCCTGAAACAAACTTCTTCTGTGAGCTGCGCTCGACGCTCATTGCACCATTTGCAGACCTGATCGCTCTTGTGCTTCGGACGAGAAATGTTACTAATAGAAGATATATCTGATCTAAAAACCTTCGCAGTTGATCAACTCCATGGAATATTTATAGCATATGAAATGAGAACAAGGCATGATAAATCAACAAAAGATGAAACAACTTTCAAAGAATCCAAGACAAATATAAATCAAAAGAAAAGATCTTAATCCAACCATCATGAAGAATCTGATGTGGAAGAAGCTCAATAGTCATTCGATCAGGGTGAGAAGCCTCAACATCCCTCTGATCGTCTAAATATAACACACATCGGTCATTTGAGTAACCGTGGGCTTGAGGACCATTGAAATATCATGACTGTTGATCTTCTTCGAGAATACCCATCAACCGTCGGATCAATGTTAGAGTGGAAGGATAGGATAAGCGAGGTAAAGAGGATGTGAGATCGAATATCTGAATACCCATCAACCTTCAAATCATCCGATGTAAATCACAGTCGTCAGATCGTCTGAAGAAGATCTCAAGCATCATATTGTCCAAATCAAATCTGGGTCATCTGATCCATAGGACACATGGTGGGAGATCAACATTTCACTGAATCGAGAAATGGAAAAGTCAAATGTGATTTTTTTGGGAACTCACGATATGTGAGGTCGTGAAATGATCTTGGCTGTTGGATCAAGAGGACATGTGGCAAGCAATTGGAATTTCGATGACTCGCAAATCAGGAAAGTCAAAGGATGAGTTGCTGGAACTCACAACGTTCGAGGTCGCGATATGATCACAGTCATTAGATCACAGAGGGCTTTGGACCGTTGATCTAGAGTATCAGATATTAGGAGTTGGAAGAGTCAGGCTTGGATCACATTCAAACACCTGACACACGAGGGCATGATATAATATGGGTCATCAGATCATAGATGATTGTGGACCATTGATCATTTTGAAATCATTGGGACCGTCCGTTGTCAAGGAGGGCACATGGTGAAGGGTCATCGTTTCACTGACTTGAAGAGTGAAGAAGTCAAAGAGCCATTCATGAGAATTCGTGAAACGTGAACTCGTGATTTGATCACAGTTGTTGATCAAAGGGAGAACGAGGACCGTTGATTCAAGAAGGACATGAGGATCCATGTCAACAAGACTACGTCAGCAATGACACATGGTGCAATTAGACACTGAAAAGTGTCAAGTTGATTTGGAATTTCAGGTACGTGAAAATCACGAATATGAAGGACACATGGTGCTACTTGGCTTGTGACACATCATCAAGTGATGTAAGTAGTTACATCACTCCGAGAGTTTTGCTTCGGGAGTTTTACCAATAGCACTTGCCCAATGTCCCGAAGTCTCAAATGTCGGAGACCTGAAGTGGACACGAGACGTCTGATCTGAAAGATCACTTCGAGAGTATTCCTGATTGTTGATCATGCAGAAGGGTACGTGTCAATGGATCGTGAAATCCAGGTGAAACAAATCTAGGAAAATGCGAAGAAGAAGGGACAAAATGTCGAAGGGCCAAAGTCACGAAGTGTCGAAGGGCCAAAGACGTGAAGGACGAAGTCATGAAGTGGACACAAGTTGTTCGATTTGAGAGATCGCTTCAGGAGTGTTATCAACCGTTGATCATACTACAATGAGTGTTGAGGCTTGAGAATTTCAAATACCGGAGATGCAAAAGGATCTCAACCATTGATCGAGAGAGGGACACGCGTCAACCGTTTATCAGCTCTGAAAGAATGACGTTCAGAGAAAAGAAGGTGTTGAGATATGAAATCTCCAAAGTCCGAAGACCCAAAGTAAATGGTGGCCATCCATCCCAACGCCTGATTAAGTCCTCGCCATCGGATTAAGAAATGAAAGGAACGTGTAAGGTTTAAGCTTGACCATTGATCTATCTCCGCTAAATAAACGTGAACCGTCCGATTGTTTTGGCGATATCGTAATCAAGAATTTTGAAAGGTTGGATGTCATGAAGACCTGAAGGGAAAAGTGTCGAAGTTTCGAAGAATGAAATTCCGTCAGCCGTCCATCACATCAGAATAATGAATTGTGACCATTGAATCGATAAACGCTCAAGCGCTCATGAATGAAAGACTTCCTTATGGTTATTTTTTTTTATATCTGGCAATCTGTTGTAGATGGTTACACCACACCAACTACTCCACCCAAAGACGTTGCAAGAAAGAAAATCTGTAATGACAATTCAAGAAAAGTTAATGGAATTTTAGCAGGGTTGACTAATTCTATATGTCTGAAAGTTATGCATTGAAAATCAGCCAAAGAAATCTGGGACAAATTGGAAGCTATATACGAAGGAGGTGACAAATTCAAGGAAGCCAAACTGCAGACCTATAGAACTCAGTTTGAAAATCTAAAAATGAAAGAAGAAGAAAATATTGTTGAGTACTTTCATAGGGTAGATGAAGTGGTTAACTCAATTAGAGCGGCAGGAGAAGAAATTACAGATAAACCCATTGTTCAAAAAATATTAAGGTCATTACCTATAAGATATGATGCAAATATTTCTTCAATTGAAGATATATCCGATCTAAACACACTCGCAGTTGATCAACTCCATGGAATCTTTACAACATATGAAATGAGAACAGGGCATGATAAATCAACAAAAGATGAAATGAATTTCAAAGAATCCAAGATAAAGATAAATCAAAAGAAAAAACCTCAATCCAGCCATCATGAAGAATCTGATGTGGAAGAAGCCAATTTCATTAGAAAACTTCAGAAAGGATCAGGGAAGTACAAAGGAAAGCTTCCTTTCAAATGTTTTAACTGTGGAAAAGTTGTTCATTTTGTATCCAAGTGTCCCTATCCCAAGGAGGACCCTGAAGATGAAGAAAATAAAAATAATCAATACAAGAAGAAGGAAAAACCCAACTACAAGAAAAAGTTTTACAAAGGGAAAAAGATTTTGTATTCAAAAAAAGAAAACAATAGTTCTTTAGAGTCTAGTGACAACGATGAATTGGATGATGATGAAGTCCTTTTCTTACGTATTGAAGAATCTAATAAGATATGAAAAATTAAACATGAGAAAGAGTTATAAGATGAAGAAAAAGTTAATATGGAGGAAGAACTTCTCAGTGTCCTGGATGAATTAAGAAAGTGCAAAACCAGATATAGACAACTGAAAAGTTTTGTAGCTGAACAAAAGGAAAAACATGAACAAGAAAAAAAGGAGATGGAAAAACTCATGAGAAACTTGAAAAAACAAATCTTAGAAGCAAATAAGATCGAAGAAAGTCTGGAAAAGTCTCTTAAGGAAAAACAAATAACTTGTGAAAAAATGGAGGCAGAAATAGTTCATCTAAAAAAGGAACTATATGCAAAAATCATTCAAACAAAATCTAAAAATAGCTCTAAAATATTAGATAAGATTATTATCACGCAAAGGGATTCAGGTAATAAAAATGGAATAGCTTATTCTCAAAAGGAAATTCATGTTAACTCAAATTCTTATGCATATGCTCTCCTCAGTACATTCAAGAAGAAAAATGAAGAGAAGATAAGTAATGATCAGAACTCCATAAGATTACTTCCACCCATCAGGAAGGAAGACAATACCATACCAAAGAAGTTTATCAAAACATGTATCCTCGCATTTTCCTTGGTTATTACTTTGCATGCTCTAATTTTGGACACAAAGCTATAAATTCCAGAGCATATAGAAAGAAAAAATTTGAAGTTTAAGAACTATATCCTTAAGGATAAACAAGCAACAAATCGAGTTAAAAGAAGAAACTATAAATCGTTTGCACCTCTACAAGAAGGGGACTTACAATGCTTCATATTTCATAACCATGGACATAAAGCCATTAATTGCAGATTAATGGAAGTCTCAGAACAACCCAAGTTCATTAGAGAGCAAAAGAAACTTTGGAGAGTAAAAACATCAAAAAAGGAATGTCTTATTGCCCTAAAAGCTCAAGATAAAAAGGATCTTTGGTATGTTGATAGTGGGTGCTCAAAACATATGATAGGTAACAAGGACAATTTTTAGACTTAAAGAAACAAAAAGGTAAAGTTACATTTAGTGATAATGCTTCAAGTAACATACTTGGGAAAGGCACTGTGAGCTTGGGAAAAGACAAAGCTAGAAATGTACTACTTGTTGATAAACTAAAGCCTAGTTTATTAAGTGTCAGTCAAACCTATGATCAGGGGCACTTCTGTATC
>ML807767.1:55858-77461 GCA_009831015.1 Picea engelmannii
GAAGAATGCCATTTATCTTCATGTCTTGATTGTCTATGATTGAATATGAGTTGAGTTGTTAATAAAAGTTTGATGTTATGTTTTGAGATTTGAGTGAGAGTAATGTGTGGGTTGAAGACAAGCCTCCTGTAGACTTCAGTAGCTGACCTGTTGAAGTGGCAAGGGCCCACCACCCAACAAAGGTCGGAATCTTTGTAGATTAGCATTAGTATTTATTTTTAGTAGTGTAAACATTAAATTAGCTGAAGCTTTAACTCTGTTAGATGATAGTAGTATAGCTTAGACTAGGATTTCCATTATATAATTGTTTAGAGATCTTTACTTGCTCTGTTTTTGCATATGCTCTATTTTTATGAATTTGGTTTTTAGACATGAATGTTAGTAGCAGTGGTCAGACATATTTGAAGGAGAACTAGTGAAGTCCACAACAACACATTGTGAACCACAACATACTCATTATATTGACTATTGAACTACCCATGTTGTCTTGATGATTGATGTGTGATTTCCCTTTCAGAAGTGTGGATTGCATAGTTAGTTTTCTGGGTTAGATAGCAGAGTTGATCTGTCAAACCAACTCCATATCATACTTGCATGTTCCATATTGGAGTGGATAGCCTCTCTGTGAAAGACAACCAAAGTGCATTGTAGTTTGCTATTTTGATTTGTTTCCAGCATGCATAATCTAGTTTAATTCTATACTCATGACATTAGAAATTACCTTTCTTACTGGTGTCTTGTAACTCTGTTGATTACGAATCCTGGATTGATAATTAATGAGTGCATTATACTAAACATATAAGCAACACAACAAAACCCTCAAATGCTATGTGTAGACACTGTCAACTAGGGAGGCAAACTAGAATAAGGTTCAAAGAAAAAGAATACACAACCTATAAACCTTTAGAGCTTATTCACACTGACCTATGTGGACCTACGAGAACCAAGAGTTTGCAAGGAGAGTCTTAATTTATGTTGTTCATTGATGACTTTACTAGAATGGGTTGGATATGTTTTCTCAAAGAAAATTCAGAACCACTCAACAAATTCAAAGCCTTTAAAACCCTTGTTGAAAGTGAGTTGTTTCCTTTCTTGCATAAATATTTTGAGTTGTTTCCTTTCCTGCATAGTGACCTACTGCAACCCCTTCATGCACCTATGGAAATATCATATGTCTTTCATTCTCTAACACACAACATCACAGAATACCATATGTGCCTAACTTGTACAAATTTCCTACTATCAGTTGATAGTATGTTGCCTTCATTGCTAGTCGTGTCCTTTACACAACTATGAAATCAGATGGTGCTACTCCTGTAATAAAAAAAATGGACTACGTATGCAAAGTAGTTTTCCACCATTTGTACTGCAAATAAATGTGCATCTGGTAAATTGTCGTCCAAGTTTCCTACATCTTCACCTGATAATATGCACAATAAGTGATCCGGTCCTAAGTTAAATTTCCTTGGTTTCACGATCAACTCAAAGTTATATTCATGGAACAACAATAGCCATCCACATATTCTCTCCCCCAACACTGGCTTGTTAACTAGGTATCTCAACATAGAATTCTATGTATACATCCTAAAGTGAGATTTAAGAAAGTAATGTCTAAACTTATGCAAGGCATATACCATTGCTAAACTTTTTCTTTATGTCACATTATAGTTTTGTTTTGTAGATGACAGATTTTTTCTTGCAAATGCAATCGGATGATCTAACTCTCCTTCACCTCGTTGAGCCAAAACTACTCCCAATTCCGTAGACGATGCATCCACATGAACATGAAATTCCTTGCTCCAGTCAAGACAAACTAGAATCGACTCAATGACCATCTTTTGTTTCAATGTATCTAGACTGTGTTGGCATTCCTCATTCCACTAAAACTTAACTTCCTTCGTCAACAAATTCTCCATAGGGGTTGTAATCTATGCATATCCTCTGATGAAATTTATATATTATCCTCTATGATCCAATGTGGATCTCAACTATCACACTGAAGTCGGCGGTGGAAAATCAACAATCACAACTATCTTTGCAGGATCAACTAACAATCCCTGTATCCACACCACATGGCCCAAAAAAATTCCAAAAGGAGCACAAAATATTTGTTTCTTCAAAATCAAGGGTATCTGATATTTCCTACACATATCCAACATTAAGCACAAATTTTCAACATGATCTTTAAACAGACTAAATACTGTCCAATCATTCAAGTACACTTCTAAGAACTTATGAATGAACTCTTTGAAAGATACTACAACCACTTTGGAAAATTTTGTTGGTACATTATTCAAACCAAAAGGCATAATTGTTTACTCGTAACAACTCCATTATACCGCAAAGGTCGTCTTATATCTGTCTTCTTGCACAATCTTGATCTAGTGGTATCCTGAGAATCCATCCTTGAAAGAGTAATCCTCTTGACCCTCTACATTCTCCAACACTTCATCTGTAAATGGGGTACAAAACAGGTTGTGTAAATAAGAATCATTCAACATTCTTTGATCTACACATATAATGATTCCTCTTGTCTTCTTGTCCTAAACTACCATTGGGCTAATACACCCTGATTCTTCAACAAGTTCTATAATTCCAAATTCTAACATCTTGTCTATCTCTGCTTTTAGCTTCTACTTATACACTAGATTCATTCTATGTGGTCTCTGCTTCATAGGTTGTTGGACAAATTGTCATTCAAGTGTTGTCATTGATTTCAGCAGTCATAATAAATATAGCAACAAGGTAAAGCTCAAGAGGATTAGCAAACGCAAAGATCAAAACATGGAAGGAAAAGCGAGATCTCAACATTCATTCGATCAGAGTGAGAAGCCTCAACATCCATCCGATCGTCTAAATATAATTCACATCGGTCATTTGAGTAACCGTGGGCTTGAGGACCATTAAAATATCGTGACCGTTGATCCGCTTCAAGAATACCCGTCAACTGTCAGATCAATGTTATTGTGGAAGGATAGGATAAGAGAGGTAAAGAGGATGTGAGATCGAATATCTGAATACCCATCAACCATCATATCATCCGATGTAAATCACAGTCATCAGATCGTTTGAAGAAGATCTCAAGCGTCATATTGTCCAAATCAAATTTGGGTCGTCTGATCCAGAGGACACATGGTGGGAGATCAACATTTCACTTATTCATGAAATGAAAAATTCAAACGTTAGTTTTGTGGGAAGTCGCGATATGCGAGGTCGTGAAATGATCCTATCCATTAGAGCCAGAGGACACGTGGCGAGTGATTGGAATTTTGCTAACTCGCAAATTAGGAAAGTCAAAGGATCAGTTGTTGGAACTCGGGAGGTTCAAGGTTGCAACATGATCACACTCATTAGATCACAGAGGGCTTTGGAACATTGATATAGAGTATTGGATATCGGGAGTTGGAAGAGTCAGGCTTGGCTCACATTCAAACACCTGACACGCGAGCTCATGACATAATCTGGGCCGTCATATCATAGATGATCGTGGACCCTTGATCATTTCAAAATCATCGGGATTGTCCATTGTCAAGGAGGGAACGTGGCGAAGGGTCATCATTTCGTTGACTTGAAGAGTAAAGAAGTCAAAGAGCCATTCATGAGAATTTGTGAAACACGAACTTGCGATTTGATCACAGTCGTCGATCAAAGGGAGACCAAGGACCACTAATTCGAGAAGGACATGAGGATCCATGTCAGGAAGACTACGTCAGTAATGACACATGAAGCAATCAGACACTGAAAAGTGTCAATTTGATTCGACATTTCAGGTACGTGAAAATCACAAGTATGAGTGACATGTGGCGCTACTTGGCTCATGACATGTCATCAAGTGACGTAAGCAGTTACATCACTCCGAGAGTTTTTCTTTGGAAGTTTTACCACCAAAACTTGCCCAATGTCCCGAAGTCTCGAATGCTAGAGACCCGAAGTGGACATGAGACGTCTGATATGAAATAACACTTCAGGATCATTCCTGATCATTGATCATGCAGAAGGGTACGTGTCAACGGATCATGAACTCCGGGCCAAACAACTCTGGGAAAATGTGAAGACTAAGGGTCAAAATGTTGAAGGGTCAAAGTCGCAAAGTGTCGAAGGGTCAAAGATGCGAAGGACGAAGTCTCGAAGTGGACACAAGTCATCCGATCTGAAAGATCGCTTCAGGAGTGTTATCAATCGTTGATCATACTACAATGAGTGTTGAGACTTGAGCATTCTAAATCCCAGAGATGCGAAAGGATATCGACCACTGATCGAGAGAGGGACACGCGTCAACTGTTTGTTAGCTCCGGAAGAATGATGTTTGGAGAAAAGAAGGTGTTGAAATCTGAAATCTTCGAAGTCCGAAGACCCAGAGTAAATGGTGGCCATCCATCCCAACGCCTGATTAAGTCTTCACCATCAAATTAAAGAATGAAAGGAATGTGTAAGGTTTAAACTTGACCGTTGATCTTTCTCCGCGAAATAAACATGAACTGTCCGATTGTTTTGACGATATTGTAATCGAGAATTTTGAAAGGTTGGATGTCACTAAGACCTGAAGGGAAAAGTGTCGAAGTTCTGAAGAATGAAATTTAGTCAGCCATCCATGTCGTCAAAAGAATGAATTGTGACCATTGAATTGATAAACGCTCAAGCATTCATGAACGATCATATAAACATGAAAGAGTGGGAGAAAAAAGTGTCTCTGCAGTCCAGATCAGATGATCAGAAGTTGAAGTAGATTCCAGTAAGAAAAGATAATACCTATGTATTAAGGGTGGTTGGTTGGTGCAAGGGTAGGTTGGTACCTGCAGAGGGAGTTGGTGCTTCCTTGTCAGTTGTAGTTGACTAAACATGGGGTCGTAGCTTCCTACCAGTTAGTGCTGGTAAAATAGGGTGTGGGTGCATCCTGATTAGTTGGTGCTGATAAAAAAGAAGTACATCTTCCTTCTATGTAACATGTAAATCAAATTTTGCAGTTAATAGAAAAGAGTTTGTGGTTTTCGCATTTGGGTTCCATGATAAAATAGTGTGTTAAATTTCTATTTGCATTAATAAATGACAAATTAATATAATTGTTGTGTCACTGATTCACCCCCCCCCTCTCAGTGATAGGATATGATCCTTCAATTGGTATCAGAGCGGGCTCCTTCAACATAGTCTAACAAACTTGAAGGTAGATCCCGAAGATGGATCAACAAGAGGGAATGCCTAACAACAAAGCACCATTGTTCAATGGAGGAGGCTATGCTCTATGGAAAATAAGAATGAAAAAATTACTTATGGCTATTGGTTTTGATATCTGACAATATGTTGTAGATGGTTACACCACACCAACTACTCCACCCAAAGACTCAGCAGGAAAGAAAATCTGTAATGACAATTCAAGAGCAGTTAATGGAATTTTAGCAGGGTTGACTAATTCTATATGTGTGAAAGTTATGCATTGAAAATCAACCAAAGAAATCTGGGACAAATTAGAAGCTGTATATGAAGGAGGTGACAAAGTCAAGGAAGCCAAACTGCAGACCTATAGAACTCAGTTTGAAAATATAAAAATGAAAGAAGAAGAAAATAGTGTTGAGTACTTTCATAGGGTAGATAAAGTGGTTAACTCAATTAGAGCGGTAGGAGAAGAAATTTCAGATAAACCCATTGTGAAAAAAATATTAAGGTCATTACCTATAAGATATGATGCAAATATTTTTTCAATTGAAGATATATCTGATCTAAACACACTCACAGTTGATCAACTCCATGGAATCTTTACAGCATATGAAATGAGAACAGGGCATGGTAAATCAACAAAAGATGAAACAACTTTCAAAGAATCCAAGACAAAGATAAATCAAAATAAAAAACCTCAATCCAGCCATCATGAAGAATCTGATGTGGAAGAAGCCAATTTCATTAGAAAACTTCATAAAGGATCAGGGAAGTACAAAGGAAAGCTTCCTTTCAAATGTTTTAACTATGGAAAAGTTGTTCATTTTTCATCCAAGTGTTCCTATCCCAAGGAGGACCTTGAAGATGAAGAAAATAAAAATAATCAATACCAGAAGAAGGGAAAACTGAACTACAAGAAAAAGTTTTACAAAGGGAAAAATAATTTGTATTCAAAAAAAGAAAACAATAGTTCGTTAGAGTCTAGTGACAACGATGAATCTGATGATGATGAAGTCCTTTTCTTAGGTATTGAAGAATCTAATAAGATATGAAAAATTAAACATGAGAAAGAGTTAGAAGATGAAGCAGAAGTTAATATGGAGGAAGAACTTCTCAGTGCCCTGGATGAATTAAGAAAGTACAAAACCAAATATAGACAACTGAAAAGTTTTGTAGTTGAACAAAAGGAAAAACATGAACAATAAAAAAAGGAGATGGAAAAACTCATGAGCAACTTGAAAAAACAAATCTTGGAATCAAATAAGATTGAAGAAAGGCTGGAAAAGTCTCTTAAGGAAAAACAAATAACTTGTGAAAAAATGGAGGCAAAAATAGTTCATCCAAAAAAGGAATTGGATGCAAAAATCATTCAAACAAAATCTGAAAATAGCTCTAAAGTATTATATAAGATTATTACCACACAAAGGAATTCAAGTAATAAAAATGGAATAGGTTATTCTCAAAAGGAAAGTCATGTTAACTCAAAATCTTATGCAGATGCTCTCCTCAATACATTCAAGAAGAAAAATTAAGAGAAGATAAGTAATGATCAGAACTCTAGAAGATTACTTCCACCCATCCGGAAGGAAGACAATACCATACCAAAGAAGTTTTATCAAAACATGTATCCTCACATTTTCCTTGGTTATTTCTTTGCATGCTCTAATTTTGGACACAAAGCTATAAATTCCAAAGCATATAGAAAGAAAAAATTGAAGTTTAATAACTATATCCTTAAGGATAAACAAGCAACAAATCAAGTTAAAAGAAGAAAATATAACTCCTTTCAACCTCTACAAGAAGGGGACTTACAATGCTTCATATTTTATAACCATGGACAAAAATCCATTAATTGCAGATTAATGGAAGTCTCAGAACAACCCAAGTTCATTAGAGAGCAAAAGAAACTTTGGAAAGTAAAAACATCAAAAAATGAATGTCTTATTGCCCTAAAAGCTCAAGATAAAAAGGATCTCTGGTATGTTGACAGTGGGTGCTCAAAACATATGACAGGTAACAAGGACAAGTTTTTAGACTTAAAGAAACAAAAATGTAAAGTTACATTTGGTGATAATGCTTCAAGTAACATACTTGGGAAAGGCCTTGTGAGCTTGGGAAAAGACAAAGTTAGAAATGTACTACTTGTCGATAAGCGAAAGCCTAGTTTATTAAGTGTCAGTCAAACCTGTGATCAGGGGCATTTCTGCATCTTTGATTCCCAAAAATGTGAGATTAGGAGAGAAGACATAGGAAAATTAGTTGGTACTGCTCCTACAACTCCTGAAAATATATATATACTAGATGAAATTGAATGAGGAGTGTCTTATAAATTCAGTATATGATAGTTGGATATGGCATAGAAGGTTGGGGCATATTAACTTTGACAATATTGTGAAAGTCAACAACCTTGGCGCTGTAAGAAACTTTCCAAAGATCACAAAACCCTTAAATGCTATGTGTAGACACTGTCAATTAGGGAAGCAAACTAGAATAAGGTTCAAAGAAAAAGAATACACAACCTCTAAACCTTTAGAGCTTATTCACACTGACGTATGTGGACCTACGAGAACCAAGAGTTTTCAAGGAGAGTCTTACTTTATGTTTTTCATTGATGACTTTACTAGAATGGGTTGGATATGTTTTCTCAAAGAAAAATCAGAACCACTCAACAAATTCAAAGCCTTTAAAACCCTTGTTTAAAGTGAAAAGGGGACAAAAATCAAATGTCTTAGATCAGACAATGGTGGTGAATTCACCTCAAAAGAGTTTGATGTCTTCTGTGAAACTCATGGAATAAAAAGACAATTCTCTGCTGCCAGAACACCTCAGCAAAACGGGATTGCTGAGAGAAAGAATATAACAGTTCAGGAGGGTGCAAGGACTATGCTCAATGAAGAAAAATTGTTAGATGGATATTGGAGGGAAGTTGTAAGAAAAACAATATACTAAAACAAGCACCCAGAGCATGGTATGATAGGATAAACTCTTATTTACAAAAACAAGGCCTGAAAAGGGGATCAACAGACAACAATATTTATTTCAAAATTGATGGTAATAATTTGATCATTGTGGAAGTGTATGTTGATGATATTATATTTAGTAGTGATAATGAAAAAATGAGTAAGGACTTTTCTAAGATGATGCAACAAGAATTTGAAATGGCTTTGCTTGGTGAACTGAATTTCTACCTTGGATTACAAATAATACAGTCCAAAAAGGGAGTCTTTATGCATCAGTCTAAATATGTTAAGGATATGCTTAAGACATTCCAGTTAGAGGATTGCAAACCTGTTAGTACACCTATGATAGTTGGATGCAAACTAAGAAAGGATGATGAGTCCAAAACTGTAGATCTAAAACACTACAGATCAATGATTGGTAGTTTTCTCTATGTAACAGCTTCCAGACCTGATGTCAAGCAACTGTTGGGATGGTGGCTAGTTTCCAAGTAGAACCAAAGGAGAGCTATGTTCAAGATGTAAAAAGAATATTTAGATATTTGAAAGGAAACATAGATTTTGGTTTGTGGTACCCTAGCAAGGGCTCATTCACATTAAAATCCTATTCAGATGTTGATTGGGCAGGAAGTGTAGATGACAGAATACGTATGAGTGGAGGAGGATTCTTTTTGGGAGAATCATTGGTTACTTGGATAAGCAAGAAACAATCCTCAATTTCTTTGTCTATCACTGAAGCTAAGTATATTGCAACAACATAATGTTGCACACAAGTGGAGTGGATGAAATAAACTATACAAGACATCAAAATAGTATTTGAAGAACCCACAACTATCCACTGTGATAATACAAGCATGATAAGTCTCTCCAAGAACCTTGTCCAACACTCAAAATTGAAACACATTCCCATAAAGTACCACTATCTAAGAGATCAGGCTGAAAACAAGAACATTAAATTGGAATATGTTCCAACACAAGAACATGTGGCAGATATTTTTACAAAACCCTTAAACAAAGATGTATTTTAATATCTCAGGAAAAAATTGGGAGCAATTCTTTTTCCTACCTAAATATCTCAAGAAAATAATGCATCAATTGGCACCTATTCATGGGGAGATATCAATCAACAACAGAAGGAGTTAGTAGTGGTTAGAGAAGTATTTATACAAACAGATCATAGGAGAAGAAACCTTTATCCATTGATGTCAAAGGGGGAGAGAAACTTCATACAAGGAAAGCATCATTACAGGGGGAGATTGTGTATGAAGTTGGTGTGTTTCCCTCAATGAAAAAGGGGGAGATTGTTGAACAGATTATCATTCAAGTGTTTTCATTGATGTCAATAGTCATAATAAGAAGAGAAGCAAGGTAAAGCTCAGGAGGATTAGAAAATGCAGAGATCGAAACACGGAAGGAAAAGTGTGAGCTCAACAGTCGTCCGATCATAGTGAGAAGCCTCAACATTCATCCGATCATCTAAATATAACACACATCGGTCATTTGAGTAACCATGGGCTTGAGGACCATTGAAATATCATGACCATAGATCTGTTTCGACATTACCCGTCAGCCATCGGATCAATGTTAGAGTGGAAGGATAGGATAAGCGAGGTAAAGTGGCTATGAGATTGAATAACCGAATACCCGTCAACTGTTATATCATCTGATTTAAATCACAATTGTCAGATTGTCCGAAGAAGATCTCAAGCGTCAGATTGTCCAAATCAAATATGGGTCATTTGATCTAGAGGACAACGGTGGGAGATCAGCATTTCGCTGACTTGCGAAATGGAAAAGTCAAACGTGAGTGTTGTGGGAACTCATGATATGGGAGGTCGTGAAATGATCCTGGTCGTTGGAGCCAGAGGACACATGGCGAGTGATTGGAATTTCACTGACTCGCAAATTAGGAAAGTCAAAGGTTGAGTTGCTAGAACTCGCGAGGTGCGAGGTCAGGACATGATCACAATCGTTGGATCACATAGGGCTGTGGACCATTGATCTAGAGTATCAGATATAGGGAGTTGGTAGAGTCAGGGTTGGCTCACGTTCAAACACTCGACACGCGATATCGTGACATAATCAGGGCTGTCAGATCATAGATGATCGTGGATTGTTGGTCATTCCAAAATCATCGGGACCGTTCGTTGTCAAGGAGGGAACGTGGCAAAGGGTCATTGTTTTGCTGACTCAAAGAGTGAATAAGTCAAAGAGACATTCATGATAATTCACGAAACATGAACTCACGATTTGATCACAGCCATCGATCAAAGGGAGAACGAGGACCTTTGATTCGAGAAGGACATGAGGATCCACATTAGCAATGACACGTGGTGCAATCAGACAATGACAATTGTCAAGTTGATTCGAAATTTCAAGTATGTGAAAATCATGAATATGAGTGACACATGGCAGCTACTTAGCTCATGACACGTCATCAAGTGACGTAAGCAGTTATGTCATTCCGAGAGTTTTGCTTCAGGAGTTTTACCACCATCACTTGCCCAATGTCCCGAAGTCTCGAATGTCAGAGACTCGAAGTGGACATGAGACGTCCGATATGAAAGATCACTTTGGGAGCATTCCTAATCGTTGATCGTGCAGAAGGATATGTGTCAATGGATCGTGAAATCCGGGTGAAACAACTCCGGGAAAATGCGAAGAAGAAGGGCCAAAGTCGCAAAGTGTCGAAGGGACGAAGACGTGAAGGATGAAGTCCTGAAGTGGACATAATTTGTTCAATCTGAAAGATCGCTTCAGGAGTGTTATCAACCATTGATCATACTACAGTGAGTGTTGAGGCTTGAGAATTCCAAAGCCCGGAGATGCGAAAGGATCTCAACCGTTGATCGAGAGAGGGACACACATCAACTGTTTGTCAGCTCCAGAAGAATGACTTTGGGAGAAAAGAAGGTGTTGAGATCTGAAATCTCCGAAGTTTGAAGTCCCAGAGTAAATGGTGGCCATCCATCCCAACGTCTGATTAAGTCCTCGTCGTCGGATTAAGGAATGAAAGAAACGTGTAAGGTTTAAAATTGACCGTTGATCTATCTCCACGAAATAAACGTGAATCGTTCGATTGTTTTGGCGATATCGTAATCAGGAATTTTGAAAAGTTGGATTTCACGAAGACCCGAGGGGCAAAGTATTGGAGTTCCAAAGAAATAAATTCCATCATTCGTCCATCTCGTCAGAAGAATGGATTGTGACCATTGAATCGATAAATGCTCAAGCGCTCATCTCGCCTAATGTGAGGTCACCGTCGTTGGTCATATTCTATAAGAGTTTTTAAAAGGAAATTATAATATGCTTCTATAATTGGTAAAGTCTGTGGTTCTGTGTCGCACGGTCATATGTGATGTTTTGAAGGAAGCACCTCCATAGAAATTGGTCTCTGTGAATATAAAAAAGATTCGGGATCGAGTATAAAAGATTAAATTGATTCATGAATGTGATCAATTTATGAAAAACCTTCATGGTAAATTAAATAAACAGTAATTAAAGATTGATTAACCGAAGAGGAACGATGGTTGAAATAAAGGGACATAGTGTTTCACACTCACGTTGTTTTGAAGAATATATAAAGATGAAAGAGTGGGAGAAGAAAGTGTCTGTGTAGTTCTGATCAGAAGGTCAGAAGCTGAAGCAGATTCCAGGAAGAAAAGCTAATACCTATGTATTAAGGGTGGTTGGGTGGTGCAAGGGAAGGTTGGTTCCTGCAGAGGGAGTTGGTGCTTCCTTGTCAGTTGTAGCTGACTAAACGGAGGGTCATAGTTTCCTACTAGTTGGTGCTAGTAAACTAGGGTGTGGGTGCATCCTAATCAGTTGGTGCCGATTAAAAGGAAGTACATCTTCCTTCTATGTAATATGTAAAGAAAATTTTGCAGTTAATAGAAAAGAGTTTGTGGTTTTCCCATTTGGGTTCCATGATAAAATAATGTGTTAAAATTATGTTTGCATTAATAAATGAAAAATTGATATAATTGTTGTGTCATTGATTCACCCCCCCGTAGTGACAGTATCTGATCTTTCAATTGGTATCAGAGCGGGTTCCTTCGACACAATATAACAAACTTGAAGGTATATCCTGAAGATGGATCAACAAGAGGGAATGTCTAACAACAAAGCACCACTGTTCAATGGAGGAGGCTATGCTCTATGGAAAATAAGAATGCAAAAATTCTTGTTGGCTATTGGTTTTGATATCTGGCAATTTGTTGTAGATGGTTACCCCACACCAACTACTCCACCCTAAGATGTTGCAGGAAAGAAAATTTGTAATGACAATTCAAGAGCAGTTAATGGAATTTTAGCAGGGTTGACTAATTCTATATGTGTGAAAGTTATGCATTTCAAATCAGCCAAAGAAATCTGGGACAAATTGGAAGTTTTATATGAAGGAGATGGCAAAGTCAAGGAAGCCAAATTGCATACATATAGAACTCAGTTTGAAAATCTAAAAATGAAAGAAGAAGAAAATATTGTTGAGTACTTTCATAGGGTAGATGAATTGGTTAAGTCAATTAGAGTGGCAGAAGAAGAAATTACAAATAAACCCATTGTGAAAAAATATTAAGGTCATTACCTATAAGATATGATGCAAAGATTTCTTCAATTGAAGATAGATCTGATCTAAACACACTCACAATTGATTAGCTCCATGGAATCTTTACAGCATATGAAATGAGAACAGGGCATGATAAATCCACAAAATATGAAACAACTTTCAAAGCATCCAAGACAAAGAGAAATAAGAAGCAAAAACCTCAATCCAGCCATCATGAAGAATCTGATGTGGAAGAAGCCAATTTCATTAGAAAACTTAAGAAAGGATCAGGGAAGTACAAAGACAAGCTTCCTTTCAAATGTTTTAACTGTGGCAAAGTTGGTCATTTTGCATCCAAGTGTCCATATCCCAAGGAGGACCCTGAAGATGAAGAAATTAAAAATAATCAATACAAGAAGAAGGAAAAACCCAACTACAAGATAAAGTTTTACAAAGGGAAAAATATTTTTTATTCAAAAAAAGAAAACAACAACTCGTCAAAGTCTAGTGACAATGATGAATCTGATGATGATGAAGTCCTTTTCTTATGTATTGAAGAATCTAATAAGATAGGAAAAATTAAACGTGAGAAAGAGTTAGAATATGAAGTAGAAGTTATTATTGAGGGAGAACTTCTCAGTGCCCTGGATGAATTAAGAAAGTACAAAACCAGATATAGACAACTAAAAAGTTTTGTAGTTGAACAAAAGGAAAAACATCAACAAGAAGAAAAGGAGATGGAAAAACTCATGAGAAACTTGAAAAAACAAATCTTAGAAGCAAATAAGATCGAAGAAAGTCTGGAAAAGTCTCTTAAGGAAAAACAAATAACTTGTAAAAAAATGGAGGCAGAAATAGTTCATCCAAAAGAGGAACTGGATGCAAAAATCATTCAAACAAAATCTGAAAATAGCTCTAAAATATTAGATAAGATTATTTCCATGCAAAGGGATTCAGGTAATAAAAATGAAATAGGTTATTCTCAAAATGAAAGTTATGTTAACTCAAAATCTTATGCAGATGCTCTCCTCAGTACATTCAAGAAGAAAAATGAAGAGAAGATAAGTAATGATCAGAACTCTAGAAGATTACTTCCACCCACCAGGAAGGAAGACAATATGATACCAAAGAAGTTTTATCAAAACAGGTATCCTCACATTTTCCTTCGTTATTGTTTTGCATGCTCTAATTTTGGACACAAAGCTATAAATTGCAGAGAATATAGAAAGAAAAATATGAAGGTTAAGAACTATATCCTTAAGGATAAACAAGAAGCAAATCAAGTTAAAAGCAAAAATTGTAACTCCTTTGCACCTCTACAAGAAGGGGACTTACAATGCTTCAGATGTCATAACCATGCACATAAAGCCATTAATTGAAGATTAATGGAAGTCTCGGAACAACCCAAGTTCATTAGAGAGCAAAAGAAACTTTGGAGAGTAAAAACATAGAAAAAGGAATGTCTTATTGCCCTAAAAGATCAAGATAAAAAAGATCTTTGGTATGTTGACAGTGGGTGATCAAAATATATGACAGGTAACAAGGAAAAGTTTTTAGACTTAAAGAAACAAAAAGGTAAAGTTACATTTGGTGATAATTCTTCAAGTAACATACTTGGGAAAGGCATTGTGAGCTTGGGATAAGACAAAGCTAGAAATGTACTACTTGTCGATAAACTGAAGCCTTGTTTATTAAGTGTCAGTCAAACCTGTGATCAGGGGCACTTCTGCATATTTGATTCCCTAAAATGTGAGATTAGGAGAGAAGACACAGGAAAAATAGTTGGTACTACTCCTAGAACTCCTGAAAATGTATATATACTAGATGCAAAATTGAATGAGTGTCATATAAATTTAGTAGATGAATGTTGGCTATGGCATAGAAGGTTGGGACATATTAAATTTGACAATATTGTGAAAGTTAGCAACCTTGGTGCAGTAAGAAACTTTCCAAAGATCATAAAACCCTCAAATTCTATGTGTAGACACTGTCAACTAGGGAAGAAAACTAGAATAAGGTTCAAAGTAAAAGAATACACAACCTCTAAACCTTTAGAGCTTGTTCACACTGACCTATGCAGACCTATGAGAACCAAGAGTTTGCAAGGAGAGTCTTACTTTATGTTTTTCATTGATGAATTTACTAGAGTGGGTTGGATATGTTTTCTCAAAGAAAAATCGAAACCACTCAACAAATTCAAAGCCTTTAAAACGCTTGTTGAAAGTGAAAAGGAGACAAAAGTCAAATGTCTTAGATCAGACAATGGTGGTGAATTCACCTCAAAAGAGTTTGATGTATTTTGTGAAACCCATGGAATAAAAACACAATTCTCTGCTGCCAGAACACCTCAACAAAACAGGATTGTTGAGAGAAAGAATAGACTAGTTCAGGAAGCTGTAAGGACTATGCTCATTGAAGCAAAATTGTCATATGGCTATTGGAGGGAAGCTGTAAGCACAACAATATACATATTGAACATAGGTCAGCTAATGGTTAATAGTGATAAGACCCCTTATGAACTATGGTTTGGAAGAGCCCCATCAGTAAAATACTTCAAGGTCTTTGGAAGTAAATGCTACATCAAAAAACAAGATGAGAGTCTTGGAAAATTTGATGCCAGATATGATGAAGGTATTTTTATTGGATATGATTCAAACAATAAGGCATACATATGCTACAATTTTAGATCACATAATATTGTTAAGAGTACAGATGTCAAGGTGGATGACCTAAAAACGATAAGGATCAAAAATCAAGAGACAATATCTAAAAATGAAGATGAAGACGATGATGAGACATTTGGCACACAACTAGAAGAAGTAGAAGAGAATAAAAAAGAAAGGGAAGAAGATGATATGGATACTAGTGAAAGAGAAGAATATAGTCAATATGGAGATATAAGAGAAGAATTCCCAAGAAGAGATACAAAAACACCCTCAAGAATTACTTAAAAGAATCATCCCAAAGAACTGATTATTGGAGATATGAATGATGGAGTGCACACAAGAAGACAACTATTGTATCAAATAGAAATAACATTGTTGTCACATGTTGAGCCTAGCTCAATCAAAGAGGCATTTAAAGATGAGAATTGGATCAAAGCTATGAATGAAGAATTGGAGCAAATTGAAAAAAATCAAACTTGGGAACTAGTTCCAAGACCAAAAGATAAAAATGTCATTGGAACTAAATGGGTATATAAGAATAAAATGAATGAAGATGGGCAAGTAATCAGGAATAAAGCCAGATTAATATGCAAAGGGTATGCTCAGGTTGAAGGAGTAGACTATGAAGAATCATTTGCATCTATGGCCAGATTATAGGCAATTAGGATGTTCTTAGCTTTTTCCAGCTACAAAAAATTTAAAGTGTACCAAATGGATGTCAAGTCAACATTTCTCAATGGAAATTTAGAAGAGGAAGTCTATATTTAGCAACCAAAAGGGTTCCAATTAACCAACAAAGGAGACTATGTTTGTAAGTTAAATAAATAACTCTATGGACTGAAACAAGCACCCAGAGCATGGTATGCATGGCTAGACTCTTATTTACAAAAACAAGGCCTCAAAAGGGGATCAGTAGACAACAATCTTTATTGCAAAATTGATGGTAATAATTTGATCATTGTGGAAGTGTATGTTGATGATATTATATTTGGTAGTGATAATGAAAAAACAAGTAAGGACTTTGCTAAGATGATGCATCAAGAATTTGAAATGTCTTTGCTTGGCGAAATAAATTTCTTCCTTGGATTACAAATAATACAGTCCAAAAAGGGAGTCTTTATCCATCAGTCTAAATATGTTAAGGATATGCTTAAGAGATTCCAGTTAGAGGATTGCAAACCTATTAGTACACCTATGAAAGTGTGATGCAAACTAAGCAAGGATGATGAGTCCAAAGCTGTAGATCCAAAACACTATAGATCAATGATTGGCAATTTTCTCTATGTAATTGCTTCTAGACCTAATATCAGGCAAGCTGTTGGGATGGTGGTTAGATTCCAAGTAGAAACAAAGGAGAGCCATGTTCAAGCTGTAAAACAAATCTTTAGATATTTGAAAGGAACCATAGATTTTGGTTTGTGGTACCCTAGTAAGGGCTCATTCACATTAAAATACTATTTAGATGTTGATTGGGCAGGAAGTGTAGATGACAGAAAAAAGTACGAGTGGAGGAGCTTTCTTTTTGGGAGAATCATTGGTTGCTAGGATAAGCAAGAAATAGTCCTCAATTTTTTTGTCTAGCACTGAAGCTGAGTATATTGCAGCAAAAAAATGTTGCACACAAGTGGAGTGGATGAAACAAACTCTACAAGACATCAAAATAGTATTTGAAGAACCCGCAACTATCCACTGTGATAATACAAGTGCGATAAGTCTCTCTAAGAACCCTGTCCAACACTCAAAATCGAAACACATTCCCATAAAGTACCACTATCTAAGAGATGAGGCCGAAAACAAGAACATTAAATTGGAATATGTTCCAACACAAGAACATGTCACAGATATTTTTACAAAACCCTTAAACAAAGATTTATTTGAATATCTCAGGCAAAAATTGGGAGTAATCCTTTTTCCTACCTAAATCTCTCAAGAAAATAATGCATCAGTTGGCACCTATTCAGGGGGAGATAGAAATCAACAACAGAAGGATTTACTAGTGGTCAGAGAAGTATTTATACAAATAGATCATAGGAGAAGAAACCCTTTTCCATTGATGTCAAAGGGGGAGAGAAACTTCATAAAAGGAAAGCATCATCACACGGGGAGATTGTATATGAAGTTGGTGTGTTGCCCTCAATGACAAAGGGGGATATTGTTGGACAGATTGTGATTCAAGTGTTGTCATTGATGTCAATAGTCATAATAAGCAGAGTAGCAAGGTAAAATGCAAGAGGATTAGCAAATGCAGAGATCAAAACACAGAAGGAAAAGCATGAGATCAACAGTCATTCGATCAGAGTGAGAAGCCTCAACATCCATCTGATAGTCCGAATATAACGCACATTGGTCATTTGAGTAACCATGGGATTGAGGACCATTGAAATATCGTGACCGTTGATCTGCTTCGAGAATACCCATCAGTCGTCGGATCAATGTTAGAGTGGAAGGATAGGATAAGCGAGGTAAAGAGGCTATGAGATTGAATATATGAATACCGTCAACCGTCAGATCATCCAATGTAAATCACAATCGTCATATCGTCCAAAGAATATCTAAAGCGTCAGATTGTCCAATTCAAATCTAGGTCGTCTGATCTAGAGGACACATGGCGAGAGATCAGCATTTCGCTGTCTCATGAAATGGAAAAGTCAAATGTGAGTGTTTTGGGAACTCGTGATATGCGAGGTCGCGAAATGATCCTGGTAATTGGAGTCAGAGGACACGTGGAAAGATATTGGAATTTCGCTGACTCGCAAATCAAGAAATTCAAAAGCTAAAGTTGTTGGAACTCGCGAGGTGTGAGGTCACAGTCGTTGGATCACAGAGGGTTGTGGACCATTAATCTAGAGTATCGTATACTAGGAGTTGGAAGAGTCAGTTTTGGTTCACATTCAAACACCCAACATGCGAGGTCGTGACATAATCTGGGTCATCGGATCACAGATGATCGTGGACCATTGATCATTCCGAAATCATCGGGACCATCCATTGTCAAGGAGGGCACTTGGCGAAGGGTCATCGTTTCGTTGACTCGAAGAGTGAAGAATTCAATGAGCCATTCGTGAGAATTTGTGAAATCCAAACTCGTGATTTGATCACAATCGTCGATCAAAGGGAGAACGAGGACTGCTAATTCGAGAAGGACATGAGGATCCACGTCAGCAAGACTACATCAGCAATGACACGTGGTGCAATAAGACACTGACAAGTTTCAAGTTGGTTCAACATTTCAGGTATGTGAAAATCACAAATATGAGTGACACATGGCAGCTACTCGGCTTGTGACACGTCATCAAGTGACGTAAGTAGTTACGTCACTCCATAAGTTTTTCTTTGGTATTTTTACCACCAACACTTTCCCAATGTCCCGAAGTCCTGAATTTCGAAGACCCGAAGTGGACATGAGACATTTGATCTGAAAGATCACTTTAGGAGCATTCTTGATCATTTATCATGTAGAAGGGTACGTGTCAACGGATCATGAAATCTGGGCTAAACAAATCCAGGAAAATGTGAAGAAGAAGGGTCAAAATGTCGAAGGGTCAAAGTGTCGAAGGGCCAAAGGGACGAAGACATGAAGGACGAAGTCCCGAAGTGGACATAAGTTGTCCGATCTGAAAGATCACTTCGGGAGTGTTATCAATCGTTGATCATACTACAGTGAGTGTTGAGGCTTGAGAATTATGAAGCCCAGAGATGCAAAAGGATCTCGACCGTTGATCGAGAGAGGGACATGCGTCAACCATTTGTCAGCTCTGGAAGAATGATGTTAGGAGAAAAGAAGGTGTTGAGATATGAAATCTCTGAAGTTCGAAGACCTAGAGTAAATGGTGGCCATCCATCCCAACGCTTGATTAAGTCCTCGTCGTTGAATTAAGGAATGAAAGGAACATGTAAGGTTTAAACTTGACTGTTGATCTATCTCTGTGAAATAAACGTGAATTGTTCGATTGTTTTGGAGATATCATAATCGGGAATTTTGAAGGTTGGATACACGAAGACTCAAAGGGAAAAGTGTCGAAGTTGCAAAGAACGAAATTCCGTTAGCCGTCCATCTCGTCAGAAGAATGAATTGTGATCATTGAATCAATAAACGCTCAAGCTCTCATCTCACCTGACGTGAGGTCACCATCGTTGGTCATATGCTATAAGAGTTTTTAAAATGAAATTATAATATGTTTCTATAATTGGTAAAGTCCATGGTTCTGTGATGCATGGTCATATGTGATGGTTTGAAGGAAGCGCCTTCATAGAAATTGGTCTCTGTGAATATAACAGAGATTCAGGATCGAGTATAAAGGATTAAATTGAAACATGAATGTGATCAATTTAGGAAAAAACTTCATGGTAAATTAAATAAACAGTAATTAAAGATTGATTAATCAAAGAGGCGTGATGGTTGAAATAAACGGACACATTGTTTGACACTCACGCTATTTTCAAGAATATATAAACATGAAAAAGTGGGAGAAGAAAGTCTCTCTGTAGTCCAGATCAGAAGATCAGAAGTTGAAGCAGATTCCAGGAAGAAAATCTAATACCTATGTATTAAGGGTGGTTGGGCGGTGCAAGGGCAGGTTGGTTCCTGCAGAGGGAGTTGGTGCTTCCTTATCAGTTGTAGTTGACTAAACAGGGGGCGTAGCCTCCTACCAATTGGTGCTAGTAAACTAGGGTGTGGGTGCATCCTGATCAGTTGGTGCCGATAAAAAGGAAGTACATCTTCCATCTATGTAACATGTAAATAAAATTTTGTAGTTAATAGAAAGAGTTTGTGGTTTTCCCATTTGGGTTCCACGATAAAATACCGTGCTAAAATTATGTTTGCATTAATAAATGAAAAATTGATATAATTGTTGTGTCACTGATTCACCCCCCCCTCTCAATGATAGGATTTGATCCTTCATAGGTTTGGCATATGGTTTCAATGAGATCTCCATCTCTCATAATTCTCTTAAAATACTCTTCATCTCTAAAAATTTAGTCGGAAGCAGATCCAGATACTCATGTCGTAAGTCAACAATCTTCTCAATTGTTTCCTTGCACCAATAGTCTCCTATGTTCAAAAACTTGGGCTTATCTTCTATACCAATATTCACCTTTTGTGTCTTCAATGGCTTGGCATACATCACATATTCAAGCTATGGTCCCTCTACTATGCGCTCCCCTTCAGTCTATGGTATCTGCAAATTCCTCAGATTTTCCTCTTCTTGGTATTCTTCGACAACATTATAAAAGTGCAAGACATCTTAAAATTTCACACCAACTCTAGGTGCACTATACAAAGGTATAGACTCTATCGATTCCTCTGATGCAAAAATATTATTCTTGATAACCTATAAAGCTGAATGAATCAAAGGATTATTATTTTCAAAACTGAACGCTACCTTGAATTTCCTAGTCAACTCTTCCCAATCTCACGTTCCTCTGCGCACTTTGGGCTCTATGTACCAATTCTTTGGAATTATGTCTAGAGTATGCATAAACAAGTGCATCCAATCTTGCTTAGGTACTGATCTCCACGTCACAGTACACTTTGTAATATGTTCTGTAGTGAAACTTAATCCATTATACTTCTACACAGTATCTCCATTGTTTGTCCTGAACCTGACCTGTAATAAATCCTTGGCAATATTGCCAATCTCTTATTCCATCCCCATGCACAACCCACCATCTTGCAAGGGTTTCGTTGAGCGCAACATCTAAAGCTAGTAGTCTGTGTTGATATGATATTTGCAATTCAAATTATCTTATAAAAGAAACTACATCAGTTAGTCCATCATACCTTGGAGGTTCACATATCTTAGTTCTAATCCATATGCACAAGTAATCCGAAAATATTTCCTTGTAGACACTTCATGAAATCTCTACTGCCAATTCTCCAAGGCTTCTTCTGAGTCTAAGGTGCATGGACTAATAATTCTCCAACTAAGTATACCTTCATTTGTAGGATGCACATAATTCTCCTACTAGAGAGGTGTGCAATTCCAATAGTACCTTTAGTTTGAGTTGGGAGTTCTTACATAAATATAAGTGATCTTTGTACCATAGTGAATCATTTTTCCATGTAAATGTATCTGATGCACCGGAATCCTGCTGCAACCTTTCAATGAGAGTCCACACTTTTTTTCATTCTTCCATTAATCCCTTGCTTCTATTATCCAATCAGGTTGGATGATCGAGATAACACAAAGAAAGGCCTCAACATCTTCATCCTTTCTTGAGAGTGCATCTGCCACAACATTTTGCTTCCCCTTTTTATAGACGATTTCAAAATCATAACCCA
>ML807767.1:87747-109682 GCA_009831015.1 Picea engelmannii
GTTTAGTGGATATTCCATCTCATGAATGTGCAAGATGATCTAGCATAGATCTCATTGAAATTCATGTTTGTTTTCTTATTGTTTCACCTTCCATAATGTCAAATTATCTTATATGATATTCATCTTAATTTACTTTGATCCACAGGATGTTAACAATGACTCCATTGCCCAATGGTTTGATCACTAATCTATTAGTATTCCAGTTTTGCCCCATATTCTTCTCTAAACTTTGAACCACCCATTCCCAACCTAATCCAGATTTATGAGCGGAACGAAATGAATTTTAGGTTGAATACAATAACACAGAGATACATAGAACAAAAATAGATATCCAGTGAAAAATAACTTCTATTGTATAAGGAAAATAGGCTAAAATTGTAAAACTGCAGAACTAAAAACAACTTGCTTGAATTGTGGTAGCTATCTCTGAGAAGAGATGTGATGGCTATGCACATTCATATGGATGCTTGTTCCATGCAGTCAAGTTTGAGTTATGTTGGTGTCAATTTTTTGACGATCTCCGAGGTGTCCAATAATAGTGGAAATTATGGTCGAAGGAGGTCCACATTGAACATTAGGTACAAGCCAAGGAAGGGGGGAATGTTGAGCTCAAAAGCATTGTCACCCACATCCTTGGTGATGGTGTAAGGCCCATAACAAAGTGGATGGATATTATGATGGGGCCTTGTAAGATTCTTTTTTCTGCAAATATAACTAGACATTGTCTCCCACCTGAAACGTGTGCGATACCCGATGTTGATCATGGTGTTGCTTGTACTTAGCATTGGCTTTCTGCAAAATATCATGAACCTATTGGCAGATGCATTGAATCCACTCAATGAATCCGGTGGCTTTGTCGGCCTCCTAATGAACATGGGAAGATTATTCATGTGTGGTTACAAGCAGTAGTGCAACATCAATGGGACCCAAGGGTTGGAATCCCATCCCCACCTGAAATGGGCTATGGTTGGTGGAGTTATGGAGAGCCTTGTTGTAGTTTTGTTGAACATAGGGAAGACTCTCATCCCATGTACGTGGATGCTTAAAGTTATACATGCATAGGATGTGCACAATCATCGGATTGACGACCTCAGTTTGGCCATTAGTTTGGGGGTGGAAGGCAGTGGATTTAGTGAGATTGGTGTCCAACAATGACCAGAGGATCGACCAAAATGTGTTGAGGAACATGTTGTCCCAATCTGAGATGATGGTCTATGGTATCCCAAAATGGACCCACACCCATTCGAAGAAGATCTTGGCAATGCTTGCCGATGTGATGCTCTTATTGCAGGTTGTGAGAATGCCCATATTTGAAAACTGATCAACCACCATAAAGACACAATCATATTCATGCTTGCTAGATGAAAATCCAGAAATGTAATCCATCGAGATGGATTCCCAAGGCCTCTTAGGGGCAGGAAGAGGGGTGTATAAGCCTTACTTCTTGATGGCTGGCTTGGCAATGGTGCAGGGAGTGGAAGATTTGATATTCTTTCTAACATCTTGTCGAAGTTTTGGCCAATAAAAATGATTCTGTAGAACAACCACATTTTTGTCCACACCAAAATGTCTTTCCATCCAACTGTAATGAGCTTCCCAAATCATTTTTTCACGCTTGCTTGATGGAACACAAAGTTGGCCTAGATGGAATAACAATCCATCCTGAATGCGAAAATATGTGACATTCACACCTATACCCAAGAGTTGGTAGGTGGTGGTGAAGTCAGGGTCACACTGATAAAGTTGGGTCCACTCAGATGTCTCATGCCCACAGGAATGGAGCACTGTGGTGAGTGCATGAACAAGAGGTTGACTGAGGCAGTTAGTGACACGATTTGTGCTCCCTGCTCTATACTTGATGTTGAGATGGAACTGCTCCAAGTATGTGGACCACTTTTGATGGCGGCCATTCTGCAATTTCCCTTGTGTCTGTATGAACTGCAGAGGCTTGTGATCAATATGGATGATTGTCTCCTTTCCCAGAATGTAATGTTTCCATTGGTGGCAGGCTTGAAAAATGGAATACATTTCCTTTTCATAGATGGGGTATTTCCAGATGGTATCTAAGAGTGTCTCACTATGGTATGCCATTAGATGACCATGTTGAGTGAGAACTACGCCTATATCATAGTCGGAGGTATTAGTCTCAATCTAGAATGGTTCTTATAGATCGAGTAAGGAGAGTATTCGAGTTGAGCACAAGCGATGCTTTAGATCATCAAATTCCCATTGTTGTTCCTTCCCCCATGCTAACTTTACCTTGCCACCACCCTTGGTCACTTAGCTGAGGGCCCATGCAATATGGGAGAATCCCAACATGAACTCACAGTAGAAGTTGGCAAGTCCCAAAAATATTCGAAGCTCGATTAGTGTGGTTGGGGCTGGCCAATCACAAATGAATTGAATATTAGTTAGATCCACATGTACCCCATGCTTATGAATAATGTAGCCCAAGTATTGGACCTTGTTCATGCCAAAGGAGCATTTTTCCAAGTTTGAATATAGCTTGTGCTGCCACAGAGTGCTAAAAAACTATTGAATATGCTGCACGTGTTCCTCCCAAGTTATTCTAAAGATGAGGAAGTCATCCAGATATAACATAACAAAAAATTTGGTGAAGGGCCTCAATACATCATCCATCAACCTCATGAAATTGGCTGGTGCATTTTTTAAACCAAAGGGCATGCCCAACCATTTGAAGAGACCTTCTTTAGATTTGAAAGTTGTCTTCCATACATAAGTCGATTCTATGCGAACCTGGTGGTAGCCAAACTTCAGGTCAATCTCGCTGAAGAACATTTCCCCCTTGAGTTGGTCGAGAAGGTCATCAATGCGGGGAATTGGGTATCGGTTCCTGACTATGATTTTGTATAATGATTTGTAATAAATGTAGAGCCGCCAGGTCCCATATTTCTTCTGCACCAATACAATCAGGCTCCTGCAAGGGGAGGAGATGGGTCAAATGTGCCCCTTTTGAAGCATCTCTTGGATCTGGCACTTGATTTTGTCATTCTCCATCAATGAGCGATGATAGACTGGTCGATTGGATAGATGTGGATCGAGGGTTAGGTCAATTGGATGCTTGACCTAACAGTGCATCGATACCTTAGTGGATGAGGGGAAGATGTCTATTTACTCTTCCACGATCCTATCCACTTGCTTCTATTGCAAAGAGAGGCTCTATGTAGAGGTCACGAAGGTGGAGATGACCTTATTTTCTCTACGAGCATGGATCACAAAGAAGACAAACTTCTCAGTCTGTGAAATGACCTTACTACATTACTTAACAAAGATTAAAGAAATAGCGGTAGGCGACACTATCTCTGGTATCCTGTACAATTGTCTACCCAAAGTAATAATAAAACTGTGGGGTCTAGAATCATACAAAACATGTCACTTCCAAAAATATGGTTGGCCTAAAAGAACATCACAAACTTCAAGGGGAGAAATATCACACAATACCTCGTCTTTGAAAGGCTTGATGTCATAGGATAGACGACATTATTGGCTGACACTGAGATCTCTTCCTTGGCAGAGCTAGCCGATGGTGTAGGGTTGTGCGTGTGGTGTCATCGATAGGTCTAGATGCTTGATGAACTCTACTGAGATTAGGTTCTTATGACTTCTGCTATCAACAATGAAATGAAGTGGAGCACCCTTTACCCACATCTGTGAGTGAAAGAGACGTTCCCCTTCTTCTCATTCTTCTGGTTCACTTGGTTGGACTTTGGTGGTAGCGATAGTGGAATTGGGTTCAAAATCGATAATCTTCTTCCCTCTATATAGATTTGATTCAGGTTCAGAATCTGCCTCTGAATCAGAGGCTCTCAGCTCGACCACCAATGACTACTTGGAGTGACATTCTTCGGTGTTGTGCCAAGGGATTTTATGTAATTAACACCACTTCCCTATGTCCTTCTTTGACTTCACATTACCTTTCTTGGGTTGCCACTTGGACTAGATTTCCTGAGAGTAGACATATTTTCTTTGTCCCTTGTTTTGTGGGTTGGGGCCAGATTTTCCCTGTTTCAACTGGGAGGAACTTGAAGATCCAAACTCTCGCCTCTTCTGCTTATTTTTTTGTTCGATCTTGATATCATATCTATTAGCCGAACCTAATGATGTGATGTCCATAAACTCCATTTCTGTTTGGATGTATCTATGTAGACAATTGTGATATTTAAGCACCAAATTCCATTCATAGTGTTTGATACTCAATTTGGTGCACATGGTATGGAAAATAATTGTGAGATTTAGTACTGTCTGGTACCTTTCCTGATGTAGCGTGGTCCATCTTGTGTACTGGTCCTCGTATCTTCCAAAATGGTAGTACTATTCTTTAATGGAATCCCTTAAGGAATACCATGTGGGGGAGACCAAAAATATTTTAGATTCCTATGTGGCCCTTTTCTCATAGTAGGTATCCCACCAGTGCTTAACATGGGGGGTGGCCTTGAGGAGTGCAAAAGTAATATTTTCTGTGTCGGGAAAATTGTGGACTGAAAAATTCCCTTCACACAGATTCAACCATTTATCTACCGCATCTGCATCTATCTAGCCTTCCAATAATGGAATATAAAAATTGACTTGTACCTTAAAGGGGTTTGAGTGCCCACTTGATGAAGATGTGTCGCATGTGGGCAGTCGTCGAAGGATATGTGCAAAGTTGTCCATCATTTCGTTCCTTTGTCGTGAAAGGGATTCCTCAAGAAAAAGTTTAAAAGGATCTCCTACTCCATCATCCTTATTTTTGTCCCCCATGAATTATTTTCGGGCTTGACATGACCGATATTGCAAAGGCTTGACTGGTTCGAGTCCCAACTTCTTGTACCTAGATCTTGTTGGGGACATGCACAAAAGACAAACAAATCAAGAGAAGATCGCTCTGATACCACTGATCCATATTTATGAGAGGAATGAAATGAATAACATGTTGAATACAATAACACAGAGATACAAAGAACAAAAAAATATATCTAGTGAATAATAACTTCTATTGGATAAGGAAAATAGGTTGAAATTGTAAAACTGCAGAACTGAAAACAACTTGCTTGAATGGTGGTAGTTATATTTGAGAAGAGATGTGGCGACTACGTGCATTTGTCTGAGAAGAATAATTACAATGAGGCTCCAGATTCCTTTTTAACATTAATCATGAATTCCAAAAACCTAGACATCTAAAAACCTAACCCTACGAGATGAAACGCCAAAAGTTATGTGGGCCCTGATGGGTAAGTTTGTAACTCAACTTCTCGAGGTCGTAACTTATGCATACAATCTCTATTTTAGGCGTGTGATAGCCTGTTGGAAAGGTATTTCTGAGAAATACACAGTATGTCATTCAACTTTGACTAAAGATACATTTTCACTATGGAAATCCCAAAAAATGTTGTGTAGGGCCTTAAAACGGCTCCAAAAGTACAAAAAGATGTACTAACATGAAAATTGTCAAAATAAGCCAGTTGGAATATGTGGGAGGCCACAATATCCACCTGGATGTTGTGTAGGGATTCAAGACAACCCCAAAAGTGAAGAACCCACAATTACAAAGAAATTTCATCATTACAGAGAAACGTGTTGAACTGAAAAATATCAAGATGAGCGAGTTGGAATAGGTGGGTGGCCACCAACATCCAGCTGGATCACAACCATATAATCAAATCAAGATGTGTTAGGCATTCTCTTTTGCAGTCAAGAGAAATATATAGTGCTAACACTACCTTTTTCCTCTTCTTCCTCATTCCTTCTTCATTGTTGGAATGTTCTCCTTACCCTCGAGATCCTTGATGAATTCTGTCAAAAGTAATCCCTTTGTGCCAGGCTCTCGAATCAAAGGGGAAAATATGACATATTCATGGCTGACGCTTCAGCCGACCCTTCAATCTTCCAAGTACCAATTTAGACAACAATTATAATTGTTCAACCACCCAACTTGATCACCATAAACATGTTCCATGGGTCAAGACAATCCAGGTAAGTTGGAGAGGTTATGAATTTAAGTTTTGTAAGTGTATGTTGGATTTCTAGCAATATTTCTAATTTATTCATTAAAACATCCCAGCTCCACCTTACCATTATCTCTTGTTGTATCATGGCCAATACTGCAAGGCTTCCTTCTCAGTCAGTTTTCTAGTGTTTTCATTAATCATAAACACAATACATGCTTCATAAATCACAATACATGAAATCTTAAACATAATTATAGTCTTGGTAAAAATGGGGTGTTGCAGTTGCGACGCCCTTCAAGGTACAAGTTAACTTTGATATTCCTTTATTTGAAGTCCATATAAACATCAATTCTTTGGAAAAATGGTCAAGTCGTCTAGAGGATTATTTCTCTGTCCAAAAAAATTCTAACAGTGGAAATATCACCATTGTGCTCCTTAAATCCCTTCCCCGTGTTAGAGATTGGTGGGAAACTTCTTGTGATCAACATGTCGAAAATGAGTCTACAATTTTTGGTCCAGAATCTACTTGGGTGGATTTTTTTGATGCCCTCAAGGATAAATACTATCCAATTGGAAACTACAATGACTAGTACACGAGATGGAAAAATTTGCATCATGAGAGAGACCAGACGGTGTTGGAGTACACCAACATCTTCAATACCTTGCACACAAAGCTAGGTATTAAAGACTCTGAGTGGCACCTGGTCTTGAAGTACTGTAGTGTTCTACATAGGTACATCCAAATAGATATGGAGTTAATAGACATCTCCTCACTAGGAGCTGCTTACTGATATGTTGTCAAGTTCGACCAAAATTTCAAACAAAAGAATAAGCAGGACTTCAGTTCTGCAAACCCATCACAACATAAGCACGGTAAAGGTGGCCCTAACTCCCAGATCAAAGGAAAGAGTGAGGATGGTCAGCCCCAAGAAAAATAGTCCAAGCCATAAGAAAACAAGGGTATCCATAAGTCAAAGAAGGACACTGGAAAGTTGTGTGAGTTTGATAAAATCGCTCGTCACAACATTGATGAATGTTTCTCCAAAAAATCATTGTTCTCTGAGACGAACGCCTCATAGTCAGATGTCAACTTAGACTCTGAACATAACCTAGTTTTACCATCACTACCACAAAATTCCAGTCGAAGGAACCAAAGGAGCCTGAAGAAGGGGAGCACCTCTTCCACTTACATATGTGAGTGAAGGGGACCCCCCCCCATTTCATTGTTGACAACAGTATCTATAAGAACCTAATCTCAGCAGATATCATCAAGATGTTGAAAATAACCATGGAATCACATCCTTAGCCATACACCACCATTTGTCTCAGCTAGGGATGAGGCATTGACGTCAACCAACAATGTCTCCTGCACTATGGCATCAAACCCTTCAAAGATGAGGTATTGTGTGATGTTTCCCCTTTGAATTTTTTGATGTTATTTTAGGACAACCATTTATGTGGAAGTGTCATGTTGTTTATGAATATAGGCCCCATAGTGTCATTATTTCTTTGGGAGTTCAACCCTATAGGGTAAGGTAGTCCCAACTTATACAATCTCTTTGATCTCATGAAGAAACATAAAAAGGTGGTGTCTCAGATTGAGATATTTTTCATGTTTATGGTCCAGTTGGAAGGTGAACGAAAGGTCACTACAACCGCCAAAAACGTTGCACAAGGTCTCTCTACATAGTAGTAGCAGGTGGACAAGATAGTAGAAGAGCACAAAGACATCTTTTCCTTGCTTTGTGCTGTCAGGTAAAGCACTCAATTTATTTGACACAAGGTAATCCTCTGCCTAATGACCTTATACACAGGCGTTTTATTATGGAGAATGAAGAAATCAAACGCTAGATCCAAGAACTAATTTTGAAGTTAGACCGAGATACTGACCTTGCAGGATCCCAATTGTTTTGGTATAGAAGGATGGGATGTGGAAAATTTTTATTGATTAAAGAGACATGAACAAGATCATAGTTAAGAACTAATAACCAATCCCTTAGATTGATGGTCTTCTCAATCACCTCAAGGGAGATGAATTTTTCAGTAAGATTGATATGATGTTATGCTACCACCAGGTGTCGATTGAGAAAACTTATGTATGGAAGACAACCTGTAATACCCCTCGGCCAAACCCAATTGTAAATGTAATATAAATATACTTAAGCTGGTGAGCTATTTTTTGACCTCATTTGGTAATGCACGTCATGTGGCATAGTGCACACATGAACTGCACGGTAAAATGATGTAATATGCACATTCTAGGATATTGTGCGTAGTAACTAAGGTGTGCACAGTATGGAGGACAATGAGCCTCATGTATATGATATGTGTTATAGGCTGGTGAGCTGGTTATTATAAGCTGGGATGCTTATGTTTTGGTATTGGGCCGGAATGCCTAGATGTCAAAGGCCAATGCGCCTACTTTGTACATGACTCATGATTAATATAAAATACATCGCTGCACGCAGACTGAACACGATAAAAGAGATGGGGGACTGAACTTCATCAATAAGGGAAAGGGAGGGACAAAGTCAAGGGAATATTATATTAATATTTCCTAAAACATAAAGTATGAATAATTATTTTATCCTAAGTTCTAAAGTTGGGGACAAATGGACCAAAGTAACTTCCGATATGACAAGTGTCAAGTTGGGGACATGCATTCATATCATGGGGAACTTAGCTCATTTGGTCAGTTTTTCAAGGGATTTTTGGACGAGCAGCTTGACCATCATTCTCACCACCATCATCATTATTCACGAGAGTTTCACAGTGATTATTTTCCACACTCAGTTATCCATTCAAGGATTCCATGACCATATTCACTCATGCATTTCATTATCCTTGAGACAACCATTTCACCATTCCAGAGCCTATTCCCATAACCCTTGTTTTTTTGGTTGGTGTACCTGGTTAGTGTGGAGCGGGATTGAAGAAGCGAGTTGTCAGGCCCGTGAGAAATTCTCTGAGTGAGAGAATTGTTGAGGATTGATTCCCGAAGGTGATAAACAACAGCTACGGTGCTTTGAGACTTCCGATCTGGCCTGTTGCTGAAGCTCTGGAAGGGAAGTGGGGTAGCCGAGGGACTGTTGAGCAGAGAAGGAACACACTTTCTTGGGTGGTACAAGAATGAGGGGAATGAGAGGCTATAGGCTGTTAGTTGAGTGAGCACCTGAGACAAAGTCTTTCCTTTTGCCCATGAGCCTTAGCCTGGATAGGAACCATTTACCCTGGATGGAGTTCAGTCCTAGCTTGGGGGTGACTCACTGTTGAGAGTGATGAATAGTGTAGTCTAAGGCTGGGAGGTTCATGGACGGTCTGTACACAGTTGGTGACAATATTTCTAAGATAAGTACCAATTGTATGATAAAATGATATGTTGTTTTGTTATTTACATGCATATGTTACAATTTATCATATATGTGATTATAATTTCCTGTATGTTTTGGGTAGTTCCTTGTAAATGATGCATATCTGTAGTTACCATTATTTCAGTATAAAAGTCGTATGTTACAGAAAGTAATTTTTTGATTGTGTTTATAAGTAAAGATTCTGCAAGAGTGTTGTATGTATATGTTTTATTTGCATGCAGTTTAAAGAGTAAATTTATGTAGCATAGCTCAGTTGACTACTGGGTATGTTACCGTATGTTCCGCAGTAAGGAAACAAAATTATTCCCTAGAATAGCATGGTCCAGCATGTATAAGCTGGGAATGTTACCGACTGGTGTTAGATCATGAGCGGTTTCTCTGGAGTGGTGTTTCCCTGGCTTATGGGTGGTCGAGGGAACGTTACAAATTGGTATAAGAGCTTCAATTCAACACTAAGCTTGGAGGGGCCAGACGGGTTCAGTTGAAGCGAATATTTACAGAAGAGTAACTTCGAAGTGACCAAAATTCGAGTCACAGAGTGTCCATGGAAAGGGTTGGCGTGTTGGCATGCGTGGTAAATTTTGGCACTGTGTGGGAAAACGTTGGCGTGCCAGTGTGCACAGTAAATTGTGGCGCCACGCGGAAAAATTATTATGTACAGATGCACACACTAAATTTAGCCTTGCATGGTGAGCATGCACATAGTAATGTGCACATAGGGTGCACAAGTATTGCTTAACATAGAGGAGTTTTGTTGGTACATGCATAAGTATGAGTATAATTTGTTTCACGACATTATATTCAGTAGTGTGCGTAGATAATTGGGTGCATTGGAATATGTTGAACTTGACATGGTGCATGCATAGGACAAAATGCATGTGGAATATCAGTGCATAGTACCAAAACTGTGCGCAGTGGATATTGGCGCACAACACAAGAGTAGTGCGCATAAGTTGTTGGTGCGAGGAAGAAGAAATGCACAGTAGATATAGGTGCGTGGAAAGGTGTTTCACCTTGTGATATTGCTATGCACGATAAATATAAATGAACAGGTCAAATTTTAGTGCGCGTGAAGTCGCTTGGAAGGCGGTGAGTCTGAGTTTAAATTGCATAATAATAATAAAAGAAAAAGAAACACACAACCACATCGAAGCATTAATTAAAAAGAATTCCGAGTTTTATTTTCCTCTGATTCAGACAGATGAAAATAAAATATAAGATTACAAGAAAAACTTATTATAAAGGAAAACAAGATTTATAACACCACCAGATAGAAATTGTAATAAAACGATCTAAAATCCGTTCATGTATTTAAATAATCATATTAATCACAAAATTACAAAAGGATGATGACAACAGTTAGCCTGTTGTGAAAAGGGTCATTTAAAGAACAAGCCTATCATCTTTGGTGCTCCTTACCTCCGCTACCGGCTATTCAAAATTCACTGAAACATGCTTAATTTTAGTTCAAGACTTACTTCAGCTTAGCAATCTCCACCTTTAAAGAAGAATATAACCAGACCAGTTGATTCTCTCCAACACTTTCGGTCGCTTCAGCCGTAGATTCCTCCTTCTTCTGTCGCTTGCTCCTTTTCTTCTTAACAGCTAGCCTGTTGTTGACTAAATCCTTCATAGTGGGATTCAACTTGACTTCCAACCGCGAGTCTATAGTCGGCTCTATGTGGAACTTAGTTTCTAGAATGTGAGCAAGGACCCTTTCCTCCTTATTTGCAGGAAAGTTTAGCATGTTGCCCGAATAACTAGTCTCACTCGATTTAGCCTTGTCCATGTATCTCAGGTTTTGGATACCGAAATGTTTTTTTTTACAGAGAGCAGAAAGTCGAACAGTTTGGAGATTACTTTGGTTATGGATACACATATACCTTCATACTTGGGGAGTGGTAATTATAGAATTACATTTATGAAGCGCAGACGGATTACGTACAAGAGCATTGGGTTGCCCTACTCGGCCAATCCATTTCAAATGATTAACTTTTGAGTTCATTACTTGGCGGCATTCAATTGGCGTCACATGGCTACGAAGTACCGAACGAGTGAAGTAGGGTGATCTAATTAGTCATCGCCCACTCCACGAGTGGTGGATTTGACATGTTGAGACACGTGATACCGCATCTTGGTGAAAGTGGTTTCGGAAAACCACCTTCTTGCACAAGTGTATCTCTGAAGGAACTACGCATCTATGTTTTCGAGACTTGGGTCTTATCTAGAATTATCATGGTGATAACACCAGGAAATCGGGAGAGATAATTCTAATATGTATATTGAACCAAAATGGTGCATATTCTCATGAATTGTTGAATTGTTAGCCTGATAAGTTTCGATGGTTGCACATTTTGCAAAATTAACCACAACTCAATCAGATCAGACCAGTGCGGGGTCCATAGGAATGGAAGAAGCATAGGGGAATTACAGTCAGCAAGATGAGAGCAGAAGGGTGGAAGTCCATTTGGGCATGGAATGAACAAACTCCAACGGACACGGAGAAGAAAGGAATGAAGATATGAATATGGCTGAGACCATTAAGAAATTGCATAAGGATGCCCAAAGCCATAAAGATGATAATGAAAGGCTTATGAAATCCAAAGAGAAACAAGATGAATTCAACATAAAGCTATTGGAGGGTTTGAACATAATAGAAAAGAAATTGGTTAAGGAGAGTGGCTCAAGTAAATCTAGGAGTGACAAACCTTCAGAGGAGAAAAGAAAAGAAAAAAGTGTTAGTAGACATCACCATTCATTCCCAAACTCATTCCAATAAGAGAGCAGGCAACAACTCAAGTCTATCCCCTATGAGAAGGTATAATATATCGGGGGTGGATGAGCTGAGAGGAGAAATGAACAAAATCAAACCTCCTACATTTGATGGTGAGCACAAGAAGGATGGAGATGCAGAAACATGGTTTCTAGGCATGAGAAAGTATTTTCAATTGCACAATTATTCTTCTCATGCAGAAGGTAGAATCGCTATCTATCAAGTCAAAGGAAAGGCCTCCATGTGGTGGGATCAACTTGTGTAGGTGCAACACATTGTAGAGAAAAGTGTTACTTGGAGGGAATTCAAGAAGTATTTTGAGAATAAGTACTTGAATAAGAGATACTATGACAAGAAAATGAAAGAGTTCTTTGAACACAAGCTTGGAAGTATGACCATAGATGAATATGAGATAAGGTTTCTTGAACTGTTGAAGTATGTCTCTTTCATCAAGGATGAGACAGTCAAAATTCAAAGGTATTTTAGTGGATTGCCATCATTCATCAGCGACAAAATATAGTATGATGGTCCCAAGACATTAGAAAAGACCATAAGGAGAGATAAATTCCTAGCAGAAAGCAAGGGCATATTTCCAAAAGGCTTGGGAAGACAATAAGAAATTCAATATGGATCAGAGGAAGAAGGGAGCTAAGCCACCATTCTTCAGAAATAATCCACAAGGATAGAAAATGCCTAAAGAACCTAGAATGATTGACACATGGAGTCAAGGGCCAAGGCATCCACCTATGCAATGTTGGGGTTGTAAAGGGGACCATAGGTTCAGAGATTGTCCTCATAGAGGTGACAAACGTAGGGCTGTTCACAATGTACAATGAGCTGAAACAGTGGAGGAGATGGGCATATATGTGCCAAGTACTTATGAAGCCCTGGACAACAAGCAAGCAGAGTATCAGTCCCGCATGATTGAAGTGGAAGGTATGATCAACAACCAAACCCTTGCTATTTTAATTGATTCAGGAGCTAGTCATAGTTATATAGACCCTAAGATGGTGGAAGGTTTACAATTGCCAAGAAACAAGCATGGGATATCTTGGTTGGTGCAACTGGCTACAGGAGCCAGAAGAAAAGTTAATGAGATGGTTAATTCATGCCTCATAGACATGAATGGACCGAACACCAAGGCAGATTTAAACATCTTGCTTTTAGGTTCCTATGAATGTCTAACTGGGATGGATTGGTTGGACCAACATCACACTCTCTTACACTGTCACAAAAAATCATTTACTTGCCTGGATGAGGAAGGGAAACTATCTTGAAGGTACAGGAATCCCCAGGGCAGTAACCATTAGAGAAATTTCAGCATTGCAGCTGAAGAAGTGTTACAGAAAAGGATGTCAAATAATTGCAGCTCATTTGGCATAGACACCTAGAGATAAGGTGCCAAATTTGGAAGATTATGCATTCCTGGAAGATTTTGAAGATGTGTTCAAGGAGGTACCCAGACTACCCCCAAGGAGAGACATTGATTTCTCTATAAATTTGATGCCTGGAGCAACACCAGTATCAAAGACTCCTTACGGAATGAGTACACCCGAATTGAAGGAGTTGCAAATGCTTCTTGAGGAACTTATGAAGAAGGGGTATATACGTCCAAGTGTGTCACCTTGGGGTGCCCCAGTATTATTTGTGAGAAATAAATATGGAACACTAAGGTTGTGCATTGACTTCAGACAGTTGAATAAAGTGTCTGTTAAGAAAAAGTATCCTCTATCGAGGATTGATGACCTCTTTGATGAATTGAAGGATGCAAAGATATTTTCAAAGATAGATCTCAGATCAGGATACCATCAGGTAAGAATTAAATAAGAATATATTAGCAAGACTACCTTCAGAACAAGGTATGGTCATTATGAGTTCACAATGGTAACATTTGGGTTGTCAAATGCACCAACTGTTTTCATGTGCTTAATGAATGGTGTTTTCCGAGAGTATTTGGACAAGTTTTTCATTGTCTTTTTGGATGACATTCTTATATATTCTAAGTTAGGGGAAGAGAATGAACATCATTTGAGGATGGTGTTGCAAGTATTAAGGGAGCACAAATTATATTCCAAATTGAGCAATTGCTCATTTTATCAGAAACAAATTCATTATTTGGGGCATATCATTTCAAAGGATGGGATAGCAGTGGATCCTGAGAAGATAGAGGCCATTAGAGAATGGCCAACACCAAATAATGTGACAGAGGTGAGATCATTCATGGATCTTGCAGGATACTATAGAAGATTTATTGAAGGATTCTCAAAGATTGCACACCCAATCATGTCTTTGCAAAGAAAGGGAGTGAAGTTTCAGTGGACACTCGATTGCGAGAAGAGTTTCCAACACTTGAAACAATTATTGACAAATGCTCCAATATTAAAGATTGTAGACCCAGAAGAAGACTTCATCGTATGCACCGATGCATGTAATGAAGGACTTGGTGGAGTCCTCAGTAAAAATGGGTTTGTCATATGTTATAAATCAAGGAAGTTGAAGGATCATGAAAGAACTATGCCACTCATGATTTGGAGTTGGCAGCGATAGTGCATGCCTTGAGGAAATGGAGACACTACCTCATGAGGAAGAGGTTTGAGCTAAGAACATGCCACAATGGTCTGAAATATTTATTTGATCAGCCATATCTAAACGCTATGCAAAGAAGATGGTTAAATTTCTAAGCGAATATGACTTTGATATAAATCATATCAAGGGGAAAGAGAATAAAGTGGTTGATGCACTCAACAGGAAGGTGCATGAATTACATGCTACAACCATTAACATGTACCAAATTGATATTAAAAGAAAATTTCTGGAAGCTGCAAATGCAGATCCGTAGTACAGAGAATTGGTAGCAATGCTACAGCAGGGTAAGATGCTTCAGAAGGTGGATAATTATAAGTTGGGATTAGATGGAATACTTTTGCGCAAGAACAAAATTTTTGTTCCAAATGTCCAGGACTTGAAACGATGATTTTGCATGAAATGCATAATGTTCCTTATGCAGGACACCCTGGATATCAAAAAACCATGGCAGCGATCAAGAGCCATTACTTTTGGCCAAGTATGAAGAAAGAGATCGTCGAATACATCACTAGATGTATGGAATGCCAGAAAATGAAAGCCGAGAATAGGCACCCAGTAGGGTTGCTGCAACCTTTAACCATTCCTGAATGGAAGTGGGAAATGGTGACAATGTATTTTATTACGGGATTGCCTAGAACAGGTAAGTTGCATGATTCGATCATGGTAGTGGTGGACAAGCTTATGAACGCTGCCCATTTTATTCCACTGAAAAATATGCACAAGGCAACAGAGGTTGCTGATATTTTCATAAAGGAAGTGGCACGATTGCACGGGATTCCTAAAACAATTGTGTCTGACGGAGACCCGAAATTCACCTCGAATTTCTGGAAAGTATTTTTCAAAGGATTTGGAATGAATATGAACTTTAGTACAGATTATTATCTTGAGTCTGATGGACAGACAGAGAGGGTGAACATGGTGATAGAATATATACTGAGAATGTATTTGATGGACAAACCATCGAAATGGGAAGACTACCTACACTTGGTAGAATTCGCGTACAAAAATGGGTATCATGCATCATTGAAGATGAGCCCATTTGAAGCACTTTACAACAAATAGTGAAATACTCCAGTGAGCTGGGATAATCTAGCTGATAAGAAAGTAGTTTGGCCAGAGTTGCTCAGGGAAATGGAGGACCAAATGAAAAAAATTAAGCATAATTTAAAATATGTGCCAAGTTGGCAGCGAGATTTTGTGGGACTTTTGAAATCCTAGAGAGGATTGGTCCAGTTGCTTATATGATTGCATTGCCTGCATCTATGTCTGTTCATAATGTCTTCCATGTATCATTGCTAAAGAAATATATACATGATTCTAATCATGTTATTGACTGGAATGTGATTCAGGTGGAGCAAGAAGGCGCTTTTCAAGTGCATCCGGTGCGCATTTTGGACTGGAAATTCAAACAGCTCCGGAACCGAGCCATAGGGCTTGTAAATGTTTAATGGACCTAGTATGGTCCTGAGGATGCTACTTGGGAGCATGAAGATGCAATGCGGACAGAATACCAGCATCTTTTTGAATATTTTTGAAAACTCTATTATATATGGGTGTATGATGCACTAAGGATAGTGCATAAATAAGGGGAGGAGATTATAATACCCCTTGGCCGAACCCAATTGTAAATGTAATATAAATATACTTAAGATGGTGAGCTATTTTTTGACCTCATTTGGTAATGCACGTCATGTGGCATAGTGCGTGCATGAACTACGTAGTAAAATGATGTAATATGCACATTCCAGGATATCACGCGCAGTAACTAAGGTACGCGCAGTATGGAGGACAACGAACCTCGTGTATATGATATGTGTTATAGGCTGGTGAGCCGATTATTATAAGTTGGGATGCTTATGTTTTGGTATTGGGCCGGAATGCCTAGATGTCAAAGGCCAATGCGCTTACTTTGTATATGACTCATGATTAATATAAAATACATCAATGCACGCAAACTGACCACGATAAAATATATGGGGAACTGAACTTCACCAATTAGGGAAAGGGAGGGCCAAAGTCAAGGGAATATTATATTAATATTTCCTAAAACATAAAGTATGGATAATTATTTTATCCTAAGTTCTAAAGTTGGGGACAAGTGGACCAAAGTAACTTCCGATATGACAAGTGTCAAGTTGGGGACATGCATTCATATTGTGGGGAACTTAGCTCATTTGGTCAGTTTTTCACGGGATTTTGGGACGAGCAGCTTGACCATCATTCTCACCACCACCATCATTATTCACGAGAGTTTCACAATGATTCTTTTCCACACTCAGTTATCCAGTCAAGGATTCCATGGCCATATTCACTCACGCATTTTTTTATCCTTGAGACAACCATTTCACCATTCCAAAGCATGTTCCCATAACCCTTATTTTTTTGGTTGGTGTACCTAGTTAACTTGGAGCGGGATTGAAGAAGTAGGTTGTCAACCCCTTGAGAAATTCTCTGAGCGAGAGAATTGTTGAGGATTGATTCCTGAAGGTGCTAAACTGCAGCTATGACACTCTAAGACTTTCGGTTCAGCCTGTTGCTGAAGCCCTGGAAGGGAAGTGGGGCAGTCGAGGAACTGTTGAGTAGAGAAGGGGCACACTTCCTTAGGTGGGATAGGCATGTGGGGAATGAGAGGTTGTAGGTTGTTAGTTGAGTGAGCACCTGAGACGAAGTCTTTCCTATTGCCCATGAGCTTTAGCCTGGATAGGAACCCTTTACCTTAGGTGGAGTTCAGTCCCAGCTTGGGGGTGACTCACTGTTGAGAGTGATAAACAATGTAGTCTAAGGATGGGAGATTCGTGGACGATCTGTATGCAGTTGGTGATAAAATTTCTAAGATAAGTACCAATTGTATGATAAAATGATCTGTTGTTTTGTTATTTACATGCTTATGTTACAGTTTATCATATATGTGATTATAATTGCCTGTATGTTTTGGGCAGTTCCTTGTAAATGTTGCATATTTGTAGTTACTGTTATTTCGGTATAAAAGTCATATGTTATAGAAAGTAATTGTTTGATTATGTTTATAAGTAAATCTTCCACAAGAGTGTTGTATGTATATGTTTTAGTTGCATGCAGTTTAAAGAGTAAATTTATGTAGCATAGCTTAGTTGACTACTGGGTATGTTACCGTATGTTCCACAGTAAGGGAACAAAAGCGTTCCCTAGAGTAGCATGGTCCGGCTTGTATAAGCTGGGAATGTTACCGACTGGTGTTAGAGCATAAGCGGTTGCTCTGGAGTGGTGTTTCCCCGGCCTGCGGGTGGTCGGGGGAATGTTACATGACCTTCATGTCTAAATAAGCTCTCTTTGAGTGGTTGGTCATGCATTTCGTCTTGACTAATTCCCTAGCCACATTCATGCTGATGATGGATGATATATTGTGTCTATTCATAACTCCTTTGTGGTCGTATATCTGGATGACATCCTCATATTTAGAAAAACTTGGGAGTAACATTTAAAGGACATTCATTTGGTCTTGGGCTGCCTGTGACAACACAAGTTACATGCCTATTTGGAAAAGTGTTCCTTTGGAATGTAGAGAATCCAATATTTGGGATACAGAGTGGATGAGAAAGGTGTGCATGTGAATCAATCCAAGATCCAATTCATCCACGATTATCCTGATGACCAAGGGTGGAGTGAAGGACACGTTTTTTTGGGTCACATCCCAATAAAAAACATTCTAGGATTTCAAATTCTGCCTCTACTCAATGTTATCCTTAATCTTCCATACCTACAACAACCATTTGAGATTGAGACAAATGCTTCATATTATGTTATCGATGTAGTCCTCACTCAGCATGGGCATCCGATGGCCTATCACAGTGAAACAATATCTAAAGTTGTTTGCGAATACCCCACCTACAAGAAGCGGATGCACTCCATTATGTAGGAATGTCGACGATGGACGAATTACATTCTGGGGAAGGAAACGATCATCCACATTGATCACGAGCCTCTTCAATTCATGTAGACACAAGGAAATGTATAGAATGATCATCATCATAAGTGGTCCATGTACCTGCAACAATTCCATTTGAACATCAAGTATAAGAAGAGAAGCACCAACCATATCGCGGACTGTCTCAGCCAACCCTCAGTTCTGCCGCTAACCATAGTTCTTAACTCATGTGGGCATGAGACGTCCGAGTGGCCACACTTATACAATAGTGACTCCGACTTTATTGCTACTTATTAGACATTGATCGCAGGAAAATTAGTTCCAAAGTTTTATCTCTAGGATGGAATTCTATGCCATCTAAGCCATCTATGTGTTCCTTCAAGCGAGCATACAAAGATGAGTTGGGAAGCTCCTTACAGTTGGGCGACAAGATACTTTGGTGTGGAACACACAGTGGAAGTACACAAAAATCATTTTTATTGGTCGAAGCTTCAACAAGATGTCTGCAAGTACATTAGATTCTACACTTCCTACACCATTGTCAAACCTGCCATCAAGAAATAGGGGCCATATATCCCACTGCCTACTCCAGATAGGCCTTTGGAGTCCATCTCCATGGATTACATGTTCGGTATTCCTTCAACCAAGCATGGGAATGAATGTGTCTTCATGGTCGTTGATCAATTCTCTAAGATGGAAATTTTGGCACCCTACAAGAAGAGCAACACAGTTGAGGACACCACTAAGCTCTTCTTTTAACGTGTTTGGGTTCTTTTGGGATCCCACAGATAATTATTTTAGATTGAGACAGTAAGTTCCAGAGTATTTTTTGGTCCAACCTATTGTCAACTGACAGCCAAAAAGAGGTATTCAACAAGATGATTGTCTATATCTTGAGGATGTATAATTCTAAACATCCATGCACATGGGATGAGAGCCTTCCTTATGTTCAACACAACTACAACATATCCCTCCACAACTCTATTGGCCACAACCCTTTTCAGGTGTGATTGGGGTTCCAACCATTGGTCCTCTTTGACATAACTCTTCCCATTGTAGTTGCATAGGAAGATTCCTCCCATGCTCAGACCAAGGTTTATCGAGAAACCAAATTTGTTGGGTGAATCCAACACATCCAACAACAAGTTCATCATATTTTTATAGAAATTCAATGCCAAGTACAAGCTGTGCCACAATCAACATCCGGTACCATACAAGTTTCAAGTGGGAGATAAGGTATGGTTGCATTTGCAGAAAGAGTGCCTCACAAGACCCCATCGAAAGCTCCACCCACTTCGATATGGGACTTACAACATCACCAAGGATATGGGTGAGAATGATTTTGAATTAAGTATTCCCCCTTTCCTTTACTTTCACCCGATATTTAATGTGGAACTGCTTCAACCAAATTTTCCACCTCTCCTTGACATTTTGGATGCACCAGAGCACTTGGCCCCTATAGAACTCAATATTGATTGCAATGAATAGGCGACAATTGATTGGATCATGGGCACCAAGACAAAGGGAACCCACCAACATAACTTCCAATTCTATTGGGTGGTCAAAGTAGGGAATCTTCTTCACTAGGGCAAGTGGCTCACCAGGAGTCAGATTCAACAAAAGTTTCCCCATATTATGGAGGAACTTGATGCAATGGGGACCATTTATTCCTAAGGGGGAAGGAATGATCCAAGTGGATAATGGTGGCCACCCACTTGTTCCACCAATTTATAATGGTTCCACATCTTGACATGTTTTCTATGGTTTCTTAGGTTCCAAACTTTCGAGGCCATTTTGAGTCCCTAAACGACATTTGTTTGGGGCGAAAATGCCTAGAATGTTGTGAAAGGCACATGCTAGGATGAATAGAATGTGTATTCCTCGAAGAGAAATTTTTGACAGGGTACCGAGCACCCCAAACAGAGATTGAATGAAAATCCCCCCCCCCATGATGTTGATGTATCAACTAACCACATAGGGGCCCACAAACCTTTTGGTGTTTCATCTTTTGGGGTTAGGGTTTTGAAGGTTTAGGGTTTTCTAATTGATTATTTATGTTAAAAGGCCTTTTCGGCCTCTTTGTAATCATATTCTTGCAAATGAGTGTGGCAATCACATCTCTCTCTCTTCAGAGATAAACTACCACCATTCTAGTTCGCTTGTGTGCTTTGCATTTTACAGTCTTTTCTATTCCACATAGACATTTAATAGAATTTGAGTTTAACTCTATTACAATGTTTCTTTCAATATCTCTATGTATTTTCTTGTTATATCTCTATCTTCATTTCATTCTTAAATATAATCCGGATCAACTTATATCTCTATCTTCATTTCATTCTTAAATATAATCCGGATCAACTGTAAGGTGCACATTCATGGAAACAATGTAAAAAATGAGTAGCCTTAAAGTGGCACATGGTCATTCTTGAAGTTTTAAATATATTAAGAGTATTTAATTATTTCAATATTTATTTTGGTCTAATGGTAAATAATGGAGATAAAGGTATATAAATTAACATATATATATATTTTTTAAATCATTGATAAAAAAATTTTTTTTTATAGTAAATGACAATTTCCATAAGAAATTGTCAATAATTAAAAATCATTTATCATTATGTGACTAGACATGTAAGAGGAGGATGTGGTAAATTCAAAAAGTAAAAGTAAAGTTTGCACGTGTGTTAAATTATTTTTACTAAATGACCCTCTATGTAAAGAGGTTCTTCAAAAGACAAGTAAAAGTAAATAAGATGATGAAACCATTTATCGATATACATGAGATTAGATGACAAAATTAGTACCACATACATTTAAACTCAACAAACGAGTGAACGAATGAAAAAATTAAATTTTATGGGAATTGTATACCCTATGCTAGAGAGGGGTCCTTCCAAACCGACAACCATTTGTTATCCATACCAAGGCATTACAAACTCAAAGGTACTTGAAGGCAACCTTTTTTGTGTTACTGAGGAAGGCCCATGTCAAACTAATGACCATATAATGCATCTACCAAAAATGAATTAAAGAATTTGAAAAGCTTATTAGAAACAAATTACTTTGGATTCTATTCTCTACTCCATTCCAAAATGGATGAAAGCATGATAACAAGAAATATTTAATAAGTAGAGTACCTAATCATGGCATGTGATACGTTACTTAACTAAATGGACTCCTTTACATTTGATTTTAAAAAATATAATAGTTAAAGGTTTTGAAATATTTACTCGAAACAACTCACTTTGGAATCTATTCTCTCCTCATTCTAAAATCGAAGAAAGCATTATTTATACAAAAATGCATGATAAGGATAAATATTCAGTTAATAGAGTACTTAATCATGATATAGG
>ML807768.1:61275-89774 GCA_009831015.1 Picea engelmannii
TGGTACCCAAAGTAAAAACACAAATGATTTACTACAAGGATGCTACACAATGGGGCATCAAATTGCATCAAGGAAAAAATCGATGCCAAAAAAATTAAGAGCTATAAACAAATCTTCCAAAATAGTTAGTAACAATCTACAAGTATTATGAAATTAAAATTAAGAAGTTATATAACCACCATTTTCAATAGACAATCAACTCAAGGAGTGTAGATTTTCAATAATGCTACTATTTAGATATATCTATCATCAAGGGGTTTTTAGATACCTCTATAGAGTGATTGATTATGCCAACACCTCCTATAGTGACAATACCTCCTATAGTGCCAACACCCCCACGCCCAAATCTCCATGAATGAATTATGTCCATGTTCAGTTTGGAAAGTGAAACCATATTTTCAAGGAACAATCCTCTCCATACTGAACTCCATAATGCAAATAGGCCCAAGCACAAGAATCCAAAACCTAAGCATAACACCCCTCAATGCCTTGTCGATTGAAACCTTTTTGCAAGAAAAAACAATTCTCAAACCACCACTCCAAAGAATCCATGTGCAATCGAAATTCCTAACCGCGGATCCACATAGCAACAAATCCACCTCTAACAGTGACCACACCATTTCCCCCCAAAATTCCTACAAATACGACATAGGAGGAAGAAAATATAAACAAGACATGAAAACCATAATCTAGGATGATGAAAAGAGATAAATGACAAAGGAGGTTAGCAATAAGAAACCCCAATGCATGCAAAAAACCACATAGTTTGTAGAACCTCCCTCAAACCATTGCTCCAAAGAAGTCACATGCAATGGACATTTCCATCGACAAACTCATGTACTAGCAAAGACACTTCCATTAATAACCACACAAATGTTAGATATTATGATCGTAAAAGTAATTTGTCTAATGTTATTTTATTGTCCTTAGGATTTTCTAGAATGAATATTGTTAGAGTAGATAATACATCGAGAAAAGAGTCTTTCTTAGAAGAAATAAATTATGAGCTTGTCAGAATATTAATTTATTGTACATGGATACTTGTCATACTCACTTGATTAACTTGATTATGTGGTAAGATATCCATAAAAAAATATTTTAGGAATTAGTATGATGAACTTATTTTATGTAACATCCCGCTCTTGCACGCACTGAGTGAACTTATTCTTTGAGAATACTTGCATGCAAGTGATCTAGGTTATTATACTAATAGTTGTTTTGATTTTGATTATGAGATATTGTGGATTTGATGATATGTCATTTTGTTGTATTTACATAGACATGTGCTATTGACTGGGTTCTCCTGAGTGTGCAAGACTTTGGACATTGAGGATGCAGAGGCATTGATGAAACCACTTGGACTCTGGATCGAGTGAGGGAGTGGACTATTAGGGTTTGAATGTTGTTGATATGACATATGTACAAATGATTAGATGTTATGATGATTGATTATTATTGCTGACATGATTGGTTAATGGATGTAGGTTGATGATAGCTTACTGACTAGACTCACATATGGAGTAGAGGGGCCACACATAAAAACCAAAGACATTGAGGGAGAGGTGTGGAAAAAACCTTGCCACATCCTACTAGCGCTCTCGTCGTGGCTTGAACTGTAGGTTAACGATTACCTAGTTTGAGAAGACCCACAATGCTGTGAGGGAAAACTATGACAGTCGCTCATGATGATGCTAAGGGGAGTGCAATAAGGCAGGGTCCTTATCCCTTAGAGGCCCTTAGTCTCCCACAAGATCACCTGACGAAGTATTGACTCCAGGGGTTTGACGTCTACCAAATTCAGTGAAGAGGTGAGTGACACCCATGGAGCACGTAGTGCGTATTGAAGGGCACGTCGCACAAAGAAAACAAAAGGAGGTGAGTTGAACCCTTGGTGCACGTAGTGCATCCTAAAAGACACGTCACGATTTTAACTAGTAAATAAATAAACCTAGTGCCTAGAAAACTATTCCTCCTTAGGACCTGGTCGACCTTGAAATGAATGATGTGATAAGTAAAGTTTAATAACTATTTTTTCCCTTAAGAACTATCACCAAGCCTAGTGAATTGAAAACCTAGGTCTAAGTAGAACCTTAGAACAAAAAAAAAACTAATTAGACATATAACCAGATTAAAATGGAAATTTTAATTCACTAAGGTTCTTTTATAAAATTTCAATTCACTAAGGTTATTTTTATAAAATTTCATTTCACTAAAGGTTCTTTTTATAATTAATTAGAAAATTCAAGCATTAATAATTAAAGAGGAAATTTTAATAAAGGTTTAATTAATAAAAGGGGTATTTGGTTGTCTTTGTCTAAACTTGCTAATTCTAAATTTAGTTATAAAAAGGAGGAAACTTTAAGGAAAAGATAAACTTAAAGAAAAGGGGGAAACCTGAGGAAAAGGGGAAACTTAACAAAAAGGGGAAATTAAAAAAAAAAGGTGAATGTCTAACTTAGTAAGGAATCTAGCCTTGGAACTTTCTATTTATGAACTCAACTAGGATTTGAGTAAGACGTAAGTCATTTAAGAATTGTAACAGAATAATGGGACACCGAAGAGTGTTTTTAGGAACGATTTTAGGTGGGTGAGGGAAATAAACAAATTTAATTAATTAATAAATTGATTTTCTGGTGCAACTAGGGGATCGAGCGACATGTGTACGGGGGAGGTTTTTTGAAATTAATTAAATGGAAAAGGAATCTAATGAGGGTTTTGGGAAAATAATGACTAATAAATTCTATAAAAAGGATGGAAGAGGAGTATTATGGATCACATCTGTGTAACATCCCACTCTGGCGCACTGAGAAAACTTATTCTTTGAGGACACTTGCTCGCAAGTGATCCAGACTATTATGATATTAAAACATTTGTCCTTGATTATGATGCATTATGATAGATGACATGGTGTTTTTCTTCTTTGACATAGACAGGTGCTATTGACTCAGTCATACTGAGTGTGCAGGTTTTTGGACCTTGAGGATGCAGAGGCATTGACAGAACCCTTGGACTCTAGATCGAGTCAGGGAGTGTGCTATTGGGGTTTGATAGTCTTACTGTGATTTTTGTACATTGATTAGATGATATGATGTGGACATGTCTGACATGATTGTTGATGATGCAGGATGACGATAGCTTTCCGACCAAACTCACATATGGAGTAAAGGGGTCACACACGACTACCAGAGAGGTTGAGGGAGAGGTGTGGACAACAACCCTGCCACAGCCTATTAGCACTCCTGCCATGGCTCGAGAGGACCCATGATTCCACGAGGGCAGACTGCGACAGTCGCTCACGATGATTCTAAGGGGCGCATAATAAGGCGGGGGCCTTATTCCTTAGAAGCCCTTAGTCTCCCACAAGTTCACCTGGCAGAGTGTTGATTCCAAGGGTTATTGATGTCTACCATTCAATCAAGAGGCAAGTGGCACCCTTGGAGCATGTGGTGCATCCTGAAGGGCACGTCACGCAAAAGAAACACAAGAGGCGAGTGGCACCCTTGGAGCACGTAGTGCGCCCTGAAGGGCATGTTGCAAAAAAGAAACACTAGAGGCGAGTGGCACCCTTGGAGCATGTAGTGCATCCTGAAGGGCACGTCGCGACGATGATGATAAAGGAACAAACCTAGATGGCCCTAAGACAGACAACACATTAAGAAATTTTAAAACAACTTCCCTAATTAAATGCCGCCCAGTTCAGAATCTAAGTTCTAAGTCTAAAACTTCTCTAGGGGTAAAATTTTGTCTAACCTTAAGAAAAATACCCTATAAAAAAAAAAAAAAAAAAAATTAAACTAAAAACCACTTAAGTAATAGTTTTAGTCTGTAACATCCCGCTCTAGCGCACTTACAAAACTTATTCTTTGAGGACACTTGCTCGCAAGTGATCTGGATTTTTATGATGATAAAACATTTATCCTTCATTATGATGCGTTAAGATAGATGACAGGATGTTTTTACTACTTTGATGTAGACAGGTGCTGCTGACTAAGTTTTATTGAGTGTGCAGGGTTTCAGACCTTGAGGATGCAGAGGCATCGGTGGAACCCCCTTGGACTCCGGATTGAGTCAGGGAGTGTGCTATTTGGATTGATTCATTTAGGGTGATATTGCTTTGTTTTGATGATATGATATTGATTTTATGATATGTTGTTGACATGTTCTGACGCGATGGTTGATGAATCAGGCTGATGATAGCTTGCCGACCAGACTCACATATGGAGTAAAGGGGCCACACATGATTTCCAGAGAGGTTGAGGGAGAGGTATGGACAACAGTCCTGCCACAGCCTACTAGCACTCCCACCGTGGCTCGAACTGTAGGTTAACGATTACCTAGTTCGAGAGGATCCACGATGCCATGAGGGAAGACTGCGACAGTCGCTCACGATGATTCTAAGGGGCACGCAATAAGGCAGGGGCCTTATTCCTTAGAGACCTTAGTCTCCCACGAGTTCACCTGGTGGAGTGTTGACTCTAGGGGTTATAGATGTCTACCAATCAGTCAAGTCAGCGAGTGGCACCCTTGGAGCACGTGGTGCATCCTGAAGGGCACATCACGCAAATAAACACAAGTCAGCGAGTGGCACCCTTGGAGCACGTGGTGCATCCTGAAGGGCAGGTCACGCAACAGAAGAAAACGAGGCGAGTGGCACCCTTGGAGCACGTAGTGCGTCCTGAAGGGAACGTCTCCTTGATGGTGATGATGAGACAAACCTAGATGACCCTGAGACCTTAACGCCTTTAGAAATTCTCAAAACGACTCCCCTAATTGATTGTCACCCAGTTCGAATCTAAACCTAAAATTTAAAACATCTCTAAGATAAAATTTTGACAAGCCCTAAGAAAAGATCCTACAAAAATAAAAATAAGGGCGTAAACTAAAACCCTCCTATGTGTTAGTTAAAGTCTTCTTAAATTAAGGGGGGGGTAAAGTAATGAGGGACATAAATTAATTGACACCCATGGTTTTTAAATTTTAAAGAAGAAATAAAATTATTAAAGTGTGGGAGTATAAAAGTTAGGATTTTAGAAATATAATGAAAAGATTAATAAGCACTTTTATCTTTTTGGGTTTTAGAGAAAAGGAAAGGAACCAATAATAGAAATAAGGAAACTTGTAATAAAGGAAAGTAGGGGACATAGGGTAAAAATAAAAAAGGAATCAACAATTAATAACTTTCTATAATGAACTGAAATAGCAACTTCTTTTAGGAAAGTTATTAAAAGCATGAGAGGGGATCTACGAACCCTAGGAGTAATTTTAGGAGCGACTATAGGGGGGGTGAGGGAATTGAGTCTTTTAATATTTTTAAAGAAATAAATTTTGGAGAAACGTGGGGGATGAGTGACACTTGGATGGTAGAGAATTTCTAGAGGATTATCAATAAAACTTAAATTAATAATGATTTAGGAAAGTAGGTGGGTCTCAAATTTCTATAAAAGAAGGGGAAATTGGAGGAAGAGGGGATGAACGGTGAGCGTAACGTTATGCTGCCGGATTGTGGCTTGACTGTTTGCTTGTGAGGAGTTGGGAATTTCTCAGCTGTATTGGAGTGGTAGCTCAGCCTTGGAGGCAAGCTGAGAAGCTAGTCTTATCTCTGGATCTTGTGTGGCCCCTTTGCGGCTCGGGGGGCTAAGGGGGGAGCAGAGTACCCCTAGCATTTGGCTCGAAGGTACTGGTGAGTCCTCTACGGTCGGCGAGCGGGAGGAGCACGGAGAGCAGGACGCGGTACAAAGCACGGGACGTCAATCCGAAGGGAGGGGTTAAAAGGCACAAGTATGCTTTTCATTTGTATGGTAGAAGGTATTAGGATTTATGCGGATCCGCTTACTAATGGAAAGGTAGAAGGAGTGGTTTATCATGGTGTTCTGGAAATTGCTGAAATTGATATTATAGTATTCTGGAAATTTGCTGGAATTGATGTAATTACTATCATTTGCATTCTGGATATTGTCTGTATTGTTATCACTTGTCTTCTGGAAATTTGCTGAAATTGATATTATTGTATTCTGGAATGTCTAAAATTACTATCATTTGCATTCTTGATATTTTCTATATTGTTATCACTCGTCTTCTGGAAATTTGTTGGAATTGATGTTATTACTATCATTTGCTTCTGGATATTGTCTATATTGTTATCACTTGTTTGCTGGAATTTGCCGAAATTGATATTATTGTATTCTGTAAATTGTCTGAAATCGCTATCATTGGTATCCCAGAATTTGTCTGTATGTGTAGCATTTGTATTCTAGTAATTATTTGAGATTGTTGTCTAAAACTACTCCTTGAGTGTTAAATTATTACTTGTATTATTATTTATTTTTGCAGCGCATCAATTCTGTTATTTAACCTTGAGAGTGTTCCTTTACCATCAACCTTTCCTACAACCATAAACCTTCTTCAGACTGGTGCTTGAACCCTTCATGTACCACATGCGACCACTGGAGAAGAGAAATACCTTCTTGGGATGCCTCCTTCTGCCTGTTACCAGCTGAGGTTTTTTTTTCGCTTGGAAAATTTCCATAGTACCAGGCAAACTCGTAAATCAATTTAGGCACTCTTGGCATATGTTTGACAGGGGTAGTTTGATTTCAGAATGAGACTCGTTGATGTATCGAATCCAGACTCGTGATCCAGACTCTCTCCCTCTATCGTGATCTAAAAGAGGATTTAACCTTAGTGGATAAGAACTCGATGAATGGGGTAAAATATTCACGACCGTTTCCAGAAATGGTGTAGAATGTTTGATAACTATTTGATGTATTGTGAATTTATAACGTTAATTACTTCCATTTTTATTATTATATTAATATCAAGTTTCTCTTTTATCAAATTAAATGATGCATACAAAAGGGACAGGGCTGAAATGATTTTTGGAACAAATCATGCGTAGAGTGTTGCAAACACAATGTCCATTACACATCGCTCTAGTTTTTTTTACCCAACAACTCACTAATAAATAAGAATTCTAACAACCTCTGATCTGAGTAGGGAGTTTCCTTAGCATACCCAAATTTCCTGCATCGATCGCATGCTTTACCTCTTTCCCTCCTTTTTAAAAATCATGTCAGTTAAAGTGTGTGCAGTTCCTTCCCTCCATCCATGCCAGAATGGTCACGCTCAATGTTTTCGGGATGCTCAAACCTAGGACGCCCTCCTTTGATTTCCTTCCTTTCAAACGACCAAAATCCCTGCCAAAGTTCAAGCTGATAGGTGGAGTGATTATGTCAGTTCATTTGATATTGTCAGGGAAGTCAATTTATGTCGGTCTCAATTTCCTTCTCAGGTCCCCAAACGCTCGCCGTTACCCATGCTGGTTCTCACTGTAGCATTTTCCTGGATGAACTTTTTGTTTTGTAATGGTAGCGATCTCTTTTAACCTAACCGTTTTTCCTTCTTAGATGTAGTGATTACGGCTGAGAATAAAACAACTGATAACGGCTGATGATTAATGTTGCATTTAGGAATAATGCTGTGTTAGGAACAACGCCTTGGGTTGCTTTTAATAAAGTTCAATCCAGGGAACTTTGACACCGAATAAGTTTTTACCGATTGCGATACCTGGGGGTTAATAGGAAACTTTTTCCCAACATTTTTAATTTAGTAATGCTGGCATAGTTCAACTGGTATTGACAACATTGTTAGCATGCCAACGCTTTTTCTGGAAGTAATTCTGTCTGCGTTTCTCCCTGGGTCAAATATTCTTATTTGATTGTTTTTAATTTGCATCCCCGCTAACAATTTAAATGTTAAGACAGTTTTGGTTTTTGCCAAGTATCACAGCGCTCCGCGATTTAAGGTAAATGGACAACGCTTACCTTTAGATTTTACTCCACGTAAACTACTCCTTGAGTGTTAAATTGACAGTTGGTTTCTTCATGAAATTCCTGTCAGGGCCGATTTAGATGGCACACCTTAAGACAGTTGGGTCAGTTGGTATTATTGAGAATTGAGCCCCTTTTGTTGTGTCAATTTTTTTTTAATGCTTGAATTTCTTTACAATCTGATTTAAAAGGTAATCCCTTGATTTTAGTTTCTCATGGTAAAACATCGAATATTTATTTCCAATATTGTAATAAGAAGCCTTTCTATATAACGACATTTTAATTATTGTCATTTTTAACTTTATTATTTTTGTCTTTTTAAATAATGTCCTTCTTAATTATTGTCATTTTAATATGGTTATTTTTACCTATTGCCCTTTTTAAATATGTGATTGTATTGTAAATTTTCAATATGATGTTACTTATATATAAGATGTTAATTTAAATATGATGTTATATTGTTACTTCCAATTATGATGTTACTTACAAATATGATGTTATTTTATTGCTCATTTATTGAAATTTAAGATCATAATGACATCAAATCGTAAGCTCCTCATGTTTATTAAAATGTCTTTGTAAGGTCATTATAATTTTGTGGTTGTAGCAGATAAGAGGTATTGTATTTATAAAATCATGGTCCGGACATGTGATATAAATGGAAGGTGTTTAATATTTCATGACATTGTTATTGTAATGTTTATTGTTGTTAATAACATATATGGTGCAATAACCTTGACTTACGTACAATAAATTACTCCGAGTTAGTAAATTAGGGTGGTTGTTCATTTAAACAATGTTGAACTTGGGTGTTCGTTGCCGGAGTCCTTCTTGTCGTGTGCCTTCCATAAAGGACGTAGTCGTCCTTCTTGTTTCTGTTGTACTTGTTAGTAATCAGTTGGTTGCTTGGTCGGTTGTGTCGGGCGGGATATAGACACCTCTTGTAGCTTAGTATATATGTCTTTGTGTATTTCTGGTGGAAGGAATCCAGTGCCGTATCCAGAGTCTCGGGCTGTTTAAAGGCATAGTTTCCACTCTTGCGACACACTCTGAGCCGTATCAGTAGTCTCGGGCTGTTTAAAGGCACAATTTCCACTACTGCAACTTCCTAAAAGATTTATTAGTTTCTGCCTGAGCAGTCGGTCAGGAGCCTGTCTAATCTTCTTTCGAGAAGACATAAGACTAAAATCCCTGCTTTTCTGTGCAGAAATAATTAACTCTACTGTTGGATTCTTCCATCTGTGACTGTACTATACTTAACATCTGGTGTCGTTTTCTGCTTACAACTGCTAGTTGTACGCCTTATGTCTAGGGGCGTTATTTGCTTGTTGTCACTGTGATATGTCGGGGTCGTCTTGTTGTGTTCGTCTTGCTTGCGTCTTGTTGGTTGTCGAGTGGCGACATAGAGTCAACTGTGTTTGTTACTTCTACACGCGCGCACACACCTTAAACCAAAAAAAAAAAAAATTGCACTTGTTTTCAGAGTTGTTGTCGTAATGAGGAGGATGTTACATATGGTATCAGAGTGGGGTTCGACCCGCGACTTGGGATTCGCTACGGCTTTCGTTGACATGATTATATTTAATTATTCTATTGCTGATTGAGTTGATTGTGTGTGTGTGCAGGTAATCATGGTTAGAGGACGCCGCGGAGGCAGACGATGGGGTGCTAGGGGAGGAGGCGTGACGTCTCCGACAACATCCACGCCTGAGGGGTCTAACCCCCAGGGAGGCGAGCAGGTTCTCGGACAGGAGAAGATCGCAGTTGGAGACGTTGTTGGGATGATGAGATCCTTTCAGCGCATGTCCGAGGCATTGATTAGCCGATTAGACAGAGATGAGGCCAGGGCACCGACACCTGCTGAGGTTCTGCCACGTGCACTGGCCGTTACAGGTAGCATTCACCGTGAACTCGAGAAGGTAAAATTTCCTGAGTTATTTGGTGCCCCGGACGGCGCAGCTGCCGAGGCATGGTTGGAGAATATGGCGATGTGCTTCGCACTTCGCGATTATACCTCCAACATGAAGGTCCACATGGTAGTCTTTCAACTAAGGGGGAGCACTCTTCTATGGTGGAAGACGCTCCTGCTGCAGCTAAACATGGCCATTGAAGACGTGTCATGGGAACAGTTCGAGGAACGGTTCCAAGAGAGGTATCTTTCTGAGGAATTCATTGAGCGTTAGCTCAATGAGTTCAACGCCTTACGACAGGGAGGTCGTACAATGCCCGAGTACGAGGCACGTTTTATGGAGCTACTCCGGTATGCTCCGCACCTTAACACATAGAAGCTCAAGGTCAACCGGTTCGTGTTTGGCCTTAATGGCAGCCTGCATGCAAAGGTTAGGATCTTGATGCCTCAAACCTTGCACAACGCTGTCCAAAAGGCCCTCATAGTAGAGGAGGAGCTTATCAGCGGGGGTCAGACTAGGACTCCATCGAGACCAGCAGGGCAGGGTTCATCTGGAACGCCGCAGCACCAGACACCAGCGAGGCATACGCCGGGATATCGTGGCTTCCAGAGGGGATCCACGTTCACTACACCTCGACGACCGCCACCTCATCCACAGACCCCTTATCGAGGACCACAGCACCAGCAGCAACGTCGCCCGCAACAACAGCAGTTTAGGCTTGTTCAGCAGAACAGACCAGGGTTCCAGGCCGTTGGGCAGTCATCTTCTACTTTGGGTACCAGGCCTACTGGGCCAAAGAAGGGGTGTTGGACGTGTGGGGAGCCACACTACTAGCGCGACTGTCCGGTGGAGAGGGCCAGAGTGTCCGGATCAGCCAGACCCGCAACCGTGGGAGATATGGGCAAAGCCCATCGGATTCATGCGGCAGTGAATAATCGCCAGGCAGAGCACCCGTCGACTGTACTCGAGATGACAGGTACTGTCGCTGACCAGACCCTTAGTATTTTGATAGACCCAGGTGCTACTGATAGTTTCATTTCTGCTGCAGCGCTAAAAAGGATTAAGGTAAAGGCAGTAGAATAGGACGAGTTTAGCTTCATGGAGATGGCTTCGGGAGCTAAATAGAAGGTTGGAGGAAAGGTTACAGGCTGTGCCCTTAACCTGGGAGATTTTTTCACGAGGGTTAACTTGTATGTCACGATCTTAGGATCTTATGACATCGTGATCGGTATGGATTGGTCGGAAACGCATGAGGCGATACTCAACTGTAAGATGAAGAGGTTGAGCTTGGTCGATGATGAAGGAAATAGACAGGTGATTGTCGGACGGAACCAAGGATTATTCCTCAGGTTCGTCTCTTCCTTACAGTTATGAAAGAGTATGCGTAAGGGGTGCAAGCTTTATGCGATCCTTGCGCTAAACGAAAATGGGGTAGCAGAAGGTCTAGAACACCTTCCGGTGGTGAAGGAGTTTGCGGACGTATTTCCAGAGGAGTTACCTGGGATGCTGCCGGAAAGAGAGTTGGAGTTTACCATAGACCTGAAACCAGGGACTGAACCGATAGCGAGAACCCCTTACAGGATGTCGACCCCGGAGTTGCAAGAGCTGAAAATGCAACTGAAGGAGTTGTTAGACCTGGGACTGATATGCCCTAGTGTGTCACCGTGGGGTGCACCAGTTATTTTCATTTGGAAGAAGGATGGATCGTGGAGGCTTTGCATTGACTACCGTCAAATGAACAAGGCTATGATCAAGAATCAGTATCCCTTACCAAGAATCGATGATCTGTTCGAACAAATGAAGGGTGCGACGGTGTTCTCCAAGATCGATTTGCGATCAGGGTATCACCAGTTACGGATCAAGGATGATGACGTCCCTAAGACCGCCTTTGAGACGATATTTGGACATTACAAATTTACTGTTTTACCTTTTGGACTGACAAATGCCCCAGGGGTATTCATGAGTTTGATGAACGGGGTGTTCCGCGAGTACTTGGACAAGTTCGTCCAAGTATTCATTGACGATATTCTGATATACTCTCGGACGATGGAGGAGCATGACGAGCACTTGCGCTTGGTACTACAATGTTTACAAGAACACAAATTATATGGGAAGCTGTTCAAATGCTCTTTTTATCAATCGAGGATTCACTACTTAGGGCATGTCATCTCCGGCGAAGGTATCGCCGTGGATCCAGCCAAGGTTGAGGCTATTATGGAATGGCCGGCGCCGACTAATGTCACAGAAGTGCGTAGTTTTATGAGTTTAGCAAGATACTATTGACAGTTTGTCGAGGGATTTTCAAAGATAGCAAATCCAATCACGGAATTGCAGAAGAAAAACAAGAAGTTTGTTTGGACAGAGAAATGCGTGGAAGCGTTTCAGAGGCTTAAAGAGTTGTTGACAACAACGCCGATACTAAAGGTCCCTGACATGGACATAGATTTCTTGGTATGCACTGACGCATCCAAGGAAGGTTTAGGCAGAGTCTTGATGCAAGACGGACGAGTGATTGCTTACATTTTGAGAAAACTGAGAAGGCATGAGGAGAATTACGCGATGCACGATTTGGCGTTATTAGCCATCGTTTATATCTTGAAGGTTTGGAGACACTACCTTGTTGGACGGAAATTTGAATTAAGGACTGATCATTGTGGACTACAACACATTTTCACGCAAAGCGACTTGAACACGTGACAACGACATTGGTCGGAATTGCTTAGCGAGTACGACTTCGAGATTACTTACATAAAGGGAACAGTGAACTGAGTGGCGGATGCTTTGAGTCGAAGGCCACACATCTTTTCAGTGTTGCCTCTTCAAACGAATCTACGTGAGAAGATTCTCACTTTACAGCGTGACGATGACTGGTACAAAGAAGTCGAGGATTTTATCGGACAAAACACAATGATGGTACCACGATACAAGGGATTTACTTTTGACAGCGATGGGTTATTGAGGTTTAGAGGTCGGATTTACGTATCAGAAAATGACGAGTTGAGGATGTTGATCCTGAGCGAGGCTCATAGAGCAGTTTACATGGCTCACCCAGGAGTCTTGAAGATGAGGGCAGACCTTAAACCCTTATTCTTCTGGAAGGGAATGAAGGCCGACATAGTCAACTTTGTGGCTAGATGTCTTGAGTGTTAGCAGGTAAAGGCTGAACATAGACACCCAGCAGGATTAATTCAACCACATGCCATTCCGGAATCGAAATGGGAAGTCATTTCGATGGATTTCATTGTTGGATTGCCACTGACAACAAGGAGACACGACTCGATTTTTGTAGTAGTAGACACTCTAACAAAGAGTGCTCACTTTATTCCTGTGCGTACGACGTATTAGGCACTGGACATAGCGAGAGTTTTCATCAGTGAGATTGTGAGGCTGCATGGCATGCCTAAAAGGATTATATCCGATCAAGGATCGGTGTTTACAGGACGATTTTGGACGAGTTTCCAAGAGGCCTTGGGGACCCAACTTAACTTTAGTACTGCATATCACCCAGAGACGAACGAACATACAGAATGTATGAACCAAACCTTGGAAGACATGTTGCGCATGTACGTGATGGACCAACAAAAGCGTTGGGAGGAATTCTTGCCACTAGTAGAGTTCGCTTACAACAACAGTTACCAAAGCACCATTAAGATGGCGCCTTTTGAGTTCCTTTATGGGCGACCGTGTCGGATGCCCTTGAGCTGGGATTGGCTTGAGGATAGGGTCCTAGTGGGACCATAAGTGATCCAAGAAATGGAAGAGAAAATGCAAACCATAAGACAAAGGATAAAAGAAGTGCAGGATCGACATAAGTGTTATGCCGATGCGCACCGAGTCGACCGTAGTTACGAGGTCAGTGATCGAGTCTTCTTGTGGGTTAAACTGCATAAGAGTTCGATCAAGTTTGGAAAGGGAGCTAAACTCTCTCCTAGGTTCGTGGGACCTTTCAAGATTGTGGAGAAAAAGGGGCCCGTGGCCTATCGACTAGCCTTGCCTGATTCTTTGAGGCGTATGCATGATGTTTTTCATGTATCTGTTTTGAGACATTATATTAGTGATCCTACGCAAGTGATTGACATGAGTTTCTTGCAGGTATCGGACGAGGGAGAGCTCACGGCTGAGTCGGTCCGCATATTAGATCATCGCGTTCACCAGTTACGACGTCGAACGGTAGATCAGGTCAAGGTCTAGTGGGACAGTTATAGTCCGCACTCGGCGACCTGGGAGGACGCATATGATATGCGGCAGCAGTTTCCATTTTTTTTTGATAGATAGACTTATGATACTGTGGTACTTATGATATTGTGGTACATTTATTTCGACATTTTTACTGAGAAACTTCGGGACTAAGTTTAGACCAAGACGGGGTGTATGTAACATCCTGCTCTGGCGCACTTACAAAACTTATTCTTTGAGGACACTTGCTCGCAAGTGATCTGGATTTTTATGATGATAAAACATTTATCCTTCATTATGATGCGTTAATATAGATGACAAGATGTTTTTACTACTTTGATGTAGACAGGTGTTGTTGACTCAGTTTCATTGAGTATGCAGGGTTTCAGACCTTGAGGATGCAGAGGCATCGGTGGAACCCCCTTGGACTCTGGATTGAGTCAGGGAGTGTGCTATTTGGATTGATTCATTTAGGGTGATATTGCTTTGTTTTGATGATATGATATTGATTTTATGATATGTTGTTGACATGTTCTGACGCGATGGTTGATGATGCAGGCTGATGATAGCTTGCCGACCAGACTCACATATGGAGTAAAGGGGCCACACATGATTTCCAGAGAGGTTGAGGGAGAGGTGTGGACAACAGCCCTGCCACAACCTACTAGCACTCCCACCGTGGCTCGAACTGTAGGTTAACGATTACCTAGTTCGAGAGGATCCACGATGCCGTGAGGGCAGACTGCGACAGTCGCTCACGATGATTCTAAGGGGCGCGCAATAAGGCGGGGGCATTATTCCTTAGATCCCTTAGTCTCCCATGAGTTCACCTGGCGGAGTGTTGACTCGAGGGGTTATAGATGTCTACCAATCAGTCAAGTCAGCGAGTGGCACCCTTGGAGCATGTGGTGCATCCTGAAGGGCACGTCGCGCAAAGAAACACAAGTCGGTGAGTGGCACCCTTGGAGCACGTGGTGCATCCTGAAGGGCAGGTCGTGCAACAGAAGCAAATGAGGCGAGTGGCACCCTTGGAGAACATAGTGCGTCCTGAAGGGCACGTCTCCTTGATGGTGATGATGAGACAAACCTATATGACCCTGAGACCTTAATGCCTTTAGAAATTCTCAAAACGACTCCCCCAATTGATTGTCACCCAGTTCGAATCTAAACCTAAAATTTAAAACATCTCTAAGATAAAATTTTGACAAGCCCTAAGAAGAGATCCTAAAAAAATAAACATAAGGGCGTAAACTAAAACCCTCCTATGTGTTAGTTAAAGTCTTCTTAAATTAAGGGGGGGTAAAGTAATGAGGGACATAAATTAATTGACACCCATGGTTTTTAGATTTTAAAGAAGAAATAAAATTATTAAAGTGTGGGAGTATAAAAGTTAGGATTTTAGAAATTTAATGAAAAGATTAATAAGCGCTTTTATCTTTTGGGTTTTAGAGAAAAAGGAAAGGAACCAATAATAGAAATAAGGAAACTTGTAATAAAGGAAACTTAATAAAGGAAAGTAGGGGACATAGGGTAAAAAACAAAAAGGAATTAGCAATTAATAACTTTCTATAATGAACTGAAATAACAACTTCTTTTAGGAAAGTTATTAAAAGCATGAGAGGGGATCTAGGAACCCTAGGAGTAATTTTAGGAGCGACTATAGGGGGGGTGAGGGAATTGAGTCTTTTAATATTTTTAAAGAAATAAATTTTGGAGAAACGTGGGGGATGAGTGACACTTGGACGATAGAGAATTTCTAGAGGATTATCAATAAAACTTAAATTAATAATGATTTAGGAAAGTAGGTGGGTCTCGAATTTCTATAAAAGAAGGGGAAATTGGAGGAAGAGGGGATGAACGGTGAGCGTAACGTTACGCTGCCGGATTGTGGCTTGACTGTTTTCTTGTGAGGAGTTGGGAATTTCTCAACTGTATTGGAGTGGTAGCTCAGCCTTGGAGGCAAGCTGAGAAGCTAGTCTTATCTCTGGATCTTGTGTGGCCCCTTTGTGGCTCAGGGGGATAAGGGGGAAGTAGAGTACCCCTAGCGTTTGGCTGGGAGGTACTGGTGAGTCCTCTATGGTCGGCGAGCGGGAGGAGCATGGAGAGTGGGACGCGGCACGAAGCGCGGGACGTCAATCCAAAGGGAGGGGCGAAAAGGCACATGTATGCTTTTCATTTGTATGGTAGAAGGTATTAGGATTTATGCGGATCCGCTTACTAATGGAAAGGTAGAAGGAGTGGTTTATCATGGTGTTATGGAAATTGTTGAAATTGATATTATAGTATTATGGAAATTTGCTGGAATTGATGTAATTACTATCATTTGCATTCTGGATATTGTCTGTATTGTTATCACCCGTCTTCTGGAAATTTGCTGAAATTGATATTATTGTATTCTGGAATGTCTAAAATTACTATCATTTGCATTCTGGATATTGTCTATATTGTTATCACTCGTGTTCTGGAAATTTGCTGGAATTGATGTTATTACTATCATTTTCATATGGATATTGTCTATATTGTTATCAATTGTCTGCTGGAATTTGCTGAAATTGATATTATTGTATTCTGGAAATCGTCTGAAATCGCTATCATTGGTATCCTGGAATTTGTCTGTATGTGTAGCATTTGTATTCTAGTAATTATTTGAGATTGTTGTATGAAACTACTCCTTGAGTGTTAAATTATTACTTGTATTATTATTTATTTTTGCAGTGCATCAATTCTATTATTTAACCTTGAGAGTGTTCCTTTACCATCAACCTTTCCTACAACCATAAACCTTCTTCAGACTGGTGCTTGAACCCTTCATGTACCACATGCGACCACTGGAGAAGAGAAATATCTTCTTGGGATGCCTCCTTCTGCCTGTTACCAGCTGAGGTTTTGTTTTCGCTGGGAAAATTTCCATCGTACGAGGAAAACTCGTAAATCGATTTAGGCGCTCTTGGCATATGTTTGACAGGGGTAGTTTGATTTCAGAATGAGACCCGTTGATGTATCGAATCCAGACTCGTGATCCAGACTCTCTCCCTCTATCATGATCTAAAAGAGGAGTTAACCTTAGTGGATAAGAACTTGATGAATGGGGTAAAATATTCACGACCGTTTCCAGAAATGGTGTAGAATGTCTGATAACTATTTGATGTATTGTGAATTTATAACGTTAATTACTTCCATTTTTATTATTATATTAATATCAAGTTTCTCTTTTATCAAATTAAATGATGCATACAAAAGGGACAGGGCTGAAATGATTTTTGGAACAAATCATGCGTAGAGTGTTGCAAACACAATGTCCATTACACATCGCTCTAGTTGTTTTTACCCAACAACTCACTAATAAATAAGAATTATAACAACCTCCGATCTGAGTAGGGCGTTTCCTTAGCGTACCCAAATTTCTTGCATCGATCACGTGCTTTACCTCTTTCCCTCCTTTTTAAAAATCATGTCAGTTAAAGTGTGTGCAATTCCTTCCCTCCATCCGTGCCAGAATGGTCCCACTCAATGTTTTCAGGATGCACAAACCTAGGACGCCCTCCTTTGATTTCCTTCATTTCAAACAACCAAAATCCCTGCCAAAGTTCAAGCTGACAGGTGGAGTGATTATGTCAGTTCATTTGATATTGTCAGGGAAGTCAATTTATGTTGGTCTCAGTTTCCTTCTTAGGTCCCCAAACGCTCGTCGTTACCCACGCTAGTTCTCACTGTAGCATTTTCCTGGATGAACTTTTTGTTTTGTAATGGTAGCGGTCTCTTTTAACCTAACCGTTTTTCCTTCTTAGATGTAGTGATTACGGCTAAGAATAAAACAACTGATAACGGCTGATGATTAATGCTGCGTTTAGGAATAATGTCGTGTTAGGAACAACGCCTTGGGTTGCTTTTAATAAAGTTCAATCCAGGGAACTTTGACATCGAATAAATTTTTACCGATTGCGATACCTGGGGGTTAAAAGGAAACTTTTTCCCAACATTTTTAATTTAGTAATGCTGGCAGAGTTCAACTGGTATTGACAACACTGTTAGCATGCCAACGCTTTTTCTGGAAGTAATTCTATCTGCGTTTCTCCCCGGGTCAAATATTCTTATTTGATTGTTTTTAATTTGCATCCCCGCTAACAGTTTAAATGTTAAGACAATTTTGGTTTTTGCCAAGTATCATAGCGCTCCACGATTTAAGGTAAATGGACAGCGCTTACCTTTAGATTTTACTCCACGTAAACTACTCCTTGAGTGTTAAATTGACAACTGGTTGCTTCATGAAATTCCTGTCAGGGCCGATTTAGATGGCACACCTTAAGACAGTTGGGTCAGTTGGTATTATTGAGAATTGAGCCCCTTTTGTTGTGTCAATTTTTTTTTAATGCTTGAATTTCTTTACAATCCGATTTAAAAGGTAATCCCTTGATTTTAGTTTCTCATGGTAAAACATCGAATATTTATTTCCAATATTGTAATAAGAAGCCTTTCTACATAACGACATTTTAATTATTGTTATTTTTAATTATTGTCATTTTTAGCTTTATTATTTTTGTCTTTTTAAATAATGTCCTTCTTAATTATTGTCATTTTAATATGGTTATTTTTACCTATTGCCCTTTTTAAATATGTGATTGTATTGTAAATTTTCAATATGATGTTACTTATATATATGATGTTAATTTAAATATGATGTTATATTGTTACTTCAAATTATGATGTTACTTACAAATATGATGTTATTTTATTGCTCATTTATTGAAATTTAAGATCATAATGACATCAAATCGTAAGCTCCTCAAGTTTATTAAAATGTCTTTGTAAGGTCATTATAATTTTGTGGTTGTAGCAGATACGAGGTATTGTATTTATAAAATCATGGGCCGGACATGTGATATAAATGGAAGGTGTTTAATATTTCATGACAATGTTATTGTAATGTTTATTGTTGTTAATAACATATATGGTGCAATAACCTTGACTTACGTACAATAAATTACTCTGAGTTAGTAAATTAGGGTGGTTGGTCATTTAAACAATGTTGAACTTGGGTGTTCGTTGCCGGATTCCTTCTTGTCGTGCGCCTTCCGTAAAGGACGTAGTCGTCCTTCTTGTTTCTGTTGTACTTGTTAGTAATCAGTTGGTTGCTTGGTCGGTTGTGTCGGGCGGGATATAGACACCTCTTGTAGCTTAGTATATATGTCTGTGTGTATTTCTGGTGGAAGGAATCCAGTGCCGTATCTAGAGTCTCGGGCTGTTTAAAGGCACAGTTTCCACTCTTGCGACACACTCTGAGCCGTATCAGTAGTCTCGGGCTGTTTAAAGGCACAATTTCCACTACTGCGACTCCCTAAAATATTTATTAGTTTCTGCCTGAGAAGTCGGCCAGGAGCCTGTCTAATCTTCTTTCGAGAAGACATAAGACTAAAAGCCCTTCTTTTCTATGCAGAAATAGTAAACTCTACTGTTGGATTCTTCCATCTGCGACTGTACTGTACTTAACACCTGGTGTTGTTTTCTGCTTACAACTGCTAGTTGTATGCCTTATGTCTAGGGGCATTATTTGCTTGTTGTCACTGTGATATGTTGGGGTCGTCTTGTTGTGTTCGTCTTTCTTGCGTCTTGTTGGTTGTCGAGTGGCGACGTAGAGTCAAGTGTGTTTGTTACTTCTACACGCGCGCACACACCTTAAACAAAAAAAAATAAAAATTGCACCTGTTTTTAGAGTTGTTGTCGTAACGAGGAGGACGTTACAAGTCTTCATAAATTTTTGGCGGTAAAATGAAAAGAGTAAGAATTTAATTAAAATCAATGGATTTAAATTGTAAAGAAGAATTTAATTATTTAACTTGTGAAAGTGTAAAAGATATTAAATTATTAATAAAAAGGAAAAGAGGTTAATTTGCACAACTACCATTTTTGGCTCTAATAAAAAGGGGAAAGAAGGGAATAAAAATAAATAAATTAGGAAACTAGGGAATGGAGGTGACATAAAAAAAGGGAAAGAGAGAACTTATGGTAAAAAGCAAGAGGTCAACTTAGTAAAGAATCTGCATTCAAGAACCTTCTAATTTTGAATTGACTTGGCATTTTCATTTTAGGGAAAGTATTTAAAACTTGTGAGGGAAGCTAGGGACACCTAGGAGTAAATTTAGGAGCAACTCTAGGTGGGTGAGGGAAATGAGACAATTATTAATTTGAAGAAAATAATTATTGGAGGAAAGTGGGGAAGTTCTAAAACTCTATAAAAGAGAGGAAGGAGGAGGAAGTTGGGGATCGGATGTTAACATAACGTTACTCTGTCGGATTGTGACTTGACTGATTTACTTTTGAGGAGTTGGGATTTCCCAGCTCGGATAGGAGTGGTAGCTTGGCCTTGCGAGGTGAGCTGGGAGCTAGACGTACCATCTGGATAGTGTGTGGCCCCTTTGAGGCTCAGGGGGCTAAGGGGTAAGCAGAGTACCCCTAGCGTTGGCTGGGAGGTACTGGTGAGGTCTCGACGATCGGCAAGCAGGAGACCTCGGAGCACAGAACGTCAATCGAAGCAGGCGATAAGGCAACGGTATGCGCTTTTTTTTTGTAGAGTAGAATGCATTTGGATTTACGCTTGGATCTGAGTATTGATTGTAAATGAAATTGGCATGTTTATACCTCTTGTTATCTCATTTTACTTCGCCTTTTTTGTTTCGCTGGACAATCCTGCATTTTTACTTTATTTACTGTGTTTTATGCATGCATGGAGAAATTGACTTTGCGTTTAAATGGTTTCCGGGCTAGTTGGCTCTGCGCTTATTGTGCCCCCTTCTGTTTCCACTCTACGTTTTGTTTTCACCTCTCCACAACAGTTTTACCCGCCTCATTTCAGGAATTGTTTTTTTAGATCTTAGGTAATGGCGAGATTATATGTGATTGTAATTTGTTTCGTTTGCATAGGAAATCCGTCCCTCTACTCGATTGGATAATTTTTGCCTGATTTTTTATGCCTAAATCAAATTTTTGCCTGCGTTTGGACTGTGTTCCTACCTGCGAGTCTGCTTGATTCTATTGGGGAGTGGGGCTTATTTGTTGGTGCTGGAAGGGTTGCGTTCTGATTTGTCTCGTGAGGGTGTGGTTGCGTTCTGCCCCTTCCTTTATTTTTCCTGGTAGATTGACGCACTGTGCACAATTGTGACCCATGGCCTTCCCCTCTAGTGGATTGCGTTGAATTTATTAGCTGTTGACTAGGCCCTTGAGCTCCCTCGATTCTCTTTGTAGGTAGCAAATCTGTGAGACTTGATTGGGAAATCGAGTTTAGAGTTTAGGTTCGAAACCAGTTCGGTGGGTCTGCTCTGAGTTGTGTTTACTGTTTCCTGCATCCATGAAGCCACCTCCTGTGTCCATAACCTTGCGTATTGATTTATAACTCTACGATGGATTACACTGGTTTTTTCCCTCCTTTCAAAACCGCCTGTCGTGTTGGATTGGGCGACTTGCCACATATGGTGTGTACAACATTGCCAGATTCTCGTACAACGAGTGAAACGGGAGGCATGGCCTTGATTTTTCCTCTGACAGACGTGAGATATCTCCCCTTACCTTCGCTGACAGCCTGATAAACCCTCTTGGAATTTCTGCAACGATTTTGCTATTTTAGTAATTAATTAACTCTTTTTTAATGCTTCACTGTTAATTATTCATTAATATTTTAATGTTGCACTGTTAATTATTCTTTAATCTTTTAATGCCACACTGTTTTCCTTTGATTATTCTTTTCTCTTAAGATATTCAGGCTACAACGTCATTTGGTTCACTATTATAATAATATTTTTCGATTGGGTGACGAACCAATTTGCCTTATACAGCCTTTTGAGTATTGGATCCTACACCTCGATACCCTTATGTCTCATTAGTATCACTAAATCCTTTTGCGTCTGCATGCGAGGAACCTCGTCACTCTATACACTTCCAACTCCATAGAGCACCAATTGCCTTTGTGAATAATTTGGGTCTGCGCTTACGTCGTTTATTTTCGTGCTACCATTTCTAGGTCACGTAGTTGTTTGGTAAATTCTCTAACTCTCCCTGATCACACTGTACCTTCATGATCGCACTGTACATCTTGATTATTTCCTGAATTTTTTTACAGTTAGACACACTATCCATGGTTGTCAGACCAAGATTGTTTACCAAAAAAAAATAAATTTTTTTACCCCTATACAAAAATTAAATATCAAATATCCCTACGAGAAGGATCCCTTATTTCTCATTTATCAGTATTTTATGCCGTACAAAGGAGGCAATTATACAGAAATTATATGCAGAGAACATTCGATATGCAGAGCTCAACATACTCAAGCTACAAAGATAGTCACCATGTCTAACATCTTAAATTTAAATAATTTGTCATAATAACCAATAACAATATATGACATCCGATACAAGTGATGAAGATGTTCGATATCCAATTTTCAAGTATCCTCAAAGTATCCAATTTAAATATTTAAATATTATGACGCATGGGACATGAAATGTTTTCATCAATAGATTTTATACCACTGTATGATCACAATGTATGTTATGAAAATTGATTTATTAACCTCATTCCACACTTGCAAAAGCATTCATTGTATACACCATTCCTCATAAATAATGATATTGAGTAGAAACGACTGGAAAAAAGATATCAATTTACAGTAAATAATATAGGTATCATGAAGTATGCTTAGGAAAAATTGCAGTACAATTATGTAATGAATGTTAAGGTTGAGGCTAATATCTAGGGTAATGCTAATTTTCAAGGCTATTATTGTTCATGGTAAAATAATGCAATATAATGTTTAAAGTTAATACTAATGATTATGGTAAGGTTAAAAAATTCAATGTTATTTTGTTTTATGGTAATGTCAATATAATTGTTAAAAATAATACATAAGGTGCAAGGGGGTTGTCATTTTATTGAGTTATTGTAATATAAAATGAAATGTGGTTATTATTGTATGGTAATGATGTTGAAATTTCATTACCATTGATAACAGATACAATGTAATGTCTTGAATAAACTCAATAAGCTATATGATTCAGTAAATGGAGATTTGCGATTAATTGAATTTACATTATTTTAAGGTTGGTTTGGTAACTCGTCGATTAATGAAAAGGAATGGATTGATTGATCTGTATTTAATGCCAATTGGGGGGGTAGGTATTTTCCGAGTCTTAAATAGTTGTTGGTTGTTTTCAGAGCCCTTTCTTACTTGTGCTTTCCGTAGAGGACGTGGATGTTCTTTTAATTATTGTTGCACTTGGTTATGAAAACTCTGATGAGCTTGGTTGCTTACGGTAAGGGTTCTAGCGACCTGTGTAATTTATTGTTGAGTTTCTAGGATGTTGTCCTTATCTTAGTAGGCTTGGTCTATTGAGTCGAGCGGGATGTAGACACCTCCATGTTCCTTAGAACAGTCACCAGCCCTGAGACCTTAAATGGTTAAAATCGATGGGAACCTGGGTTTGAGCATTGCTTATGTGTGTTGGAGGTCCTAGCCATTGCAGGGTAGGACAGGCGGGTAGTTAGTCTTATTATTTGTCAGTTGATTGTCGTTCATTGCTTGCAGAGGTTTATGTGCATCTTAGATACTTTTTTTGTCATCGCATTGCATGCGTCATGTTCGTCATCGTATGGTGACATAGAGTCGAATGTATTTATTATCCTTGTACACACGTGCACACACACAAAAAAAAAATAAAAAAAAATGCACTTGTTATAAGAGGTTTGTCGACGTAACGAGGAGGCTCTTTACATATGGTATCAGAGCGGGTTCAACCTGTGACTTGGGATCGCTATAGCTTTCGTTGTTATGATTTTATTATACTGTTTCTAATTGAGTTGACTTGTGTGTGTGTGTAGGTAATCATGGTTAGAGGATGTCATGGAGGTAGACGACTGGGTGCTAGGGGAGGAGGCACGACGTCTCCAATAGCATCCACACCTGAGGGGTCTAACCCCTAGGGAGACGAGCAGGTTCTCAGATAGGAGAAGATAGTAGTTGGTGATGTAGTCGGGATGATGAGATATTTTTAGCGCATGTTTGAGGCACTGATCAGTCGTTTGGACAGAGATGAGGCCAGGGCACCGGTACCCGCTGAGGTTCCGCCACGCGCATCGGCCGTTACTGGTGGCATTCACCGTGAACTTGAGAAGGTCAAATTTTCCGAGTTCTTTGGTGCCCTTAATGACGCAGTCGTCGAGGCATGGCTGGAGAACATGGCGATGTGCTTCACACTTCGCGATTATACCTCCAACATGAAGGTTCGCATGGCAGTCTTTCAACTGAAGGGGAGCACTCTTCTATGGTGGAAGATGCTCCTACCGCAGCTAAACATGGCTATCGAACACATGTCATGGGAACTGTTCGAGGAATGGTTCCGAGAGAGGTACTTTCCAGAGGAATTCATTGAGCGTCAGCTCAATGAGTTCAACGCCTTACGACAGGGAGGTCGTACAGTGCCCGAGTACAAGGCCCATTTTATGGAGCTTCTCCGGTACACTCCGCACCTTAACACTGAAAAAATTAAGGTCAACAGGTTTGTGTTCAGCCTTAACGACGGCCTGCGTGCAAAGGTTAAGATTTTGATGCCCCAAACCTTGCACGATGCTGTCCAGAAGGCCCTCATAGCAGAGGAGGAGCTTATCAGTGGGGGTCAAACTAGGACTCCAGCGAGACCAGCAGGGCAGGTTTCATCTGAGACACAGCATCTTTAGACACCAGCGAGACATACATTGAGATATCGTGGCTTCCAGAGGGGATCCACTTTCACTACACCCCAACGACCGATGCCTCAGCAACGAACACCTTATCGGGGACCACAACATCAACAATAGCGTCACCCTTGCAGCCATAGTTTAGGCATGTTCAACAGAACAGACCAGGTTTCCAGGTGGGTGGGTCGGCATCTTCTACTTCAGGTACCAGGACTACTAGGTCGAAGAAGGGGTGTTGGACATGTGGGGAGCCACACTACCAGCACGACTGTCTTGTGGAGAGGACCAGAGCATCTGGATTAGCCAGACCCACTATAGTGGGAGATATGGGCAAGGCCCATCGGATTCATGCAGTAGTGAATAACCACCAGGAAGAGCACCAGTCGACTATGCTATAGATGACAGGTATTGTCATTGACCAGACCCTTAGTATTTTGATAGATCTCGGTGCTACCAAGAGTTTAATTTCTGGTGTAGCGCTGAAAAGGATTAAGGTAAAGACAGTCGAATAGGACGAGTTTAACTTCGTAGAGATGGCTTCGGGAGCTAAACAAAAGGTTGGAGGAAAGGTTACGGGATGTGCCCTTAACCTGGGAGAGTTTGTCATGAGGACCAACCTGTACGTCACGATCTTAGGATCTTATGATGTCGTGATTGGTATGGATTGGTTGGAATCGCATGAGGCAATACTCAACTATAAGATGAAATGGTTGAGCTTGGTCAATGATGAAGGACAGAGACATGTGATTGTAGGAAGGAACCATGGAGTTTCCCTAAGGTTTGTCTCTTCCTTACAGTTACGGAAGAGTATGTGCAAGGGGTGCAAGCTTTATGCGATCCTTGCGTTAAACGAGAAGGGAGTAGCGGAAGGTCTAGAACACCTTCCGGTGGTGAGAGAGTTTGCAGACGTATTTCCAGAGGAGTTACCTGGGATGCCGCCAGAAAGGAAATTGGAGTTTACCATAGACTTGAAACCGGGGACCTAACCGATAGCAAGAATGCCTTATCGGATGTTGACCCCGGAGTTGCAAGAGTTGAAAATGAAACTGAAGGAGTTGCTCGACCTGGGACTGACACATCCTACTGTGTCACCGTGTGGTGCACCGGTTATTTTCATATGAAAGAAGGACAGATCATGGAGGCTTTGCATTGACTATCATCAACTGAACAAGGCCATGATCAAGAATCAATATCCCTTGCCGAGAATTGATGATCTGTTCGATCAAATGAAGGGTGCAACGGTGTTCTCCAAGATTGATTTACGATCAAGGTATCACTAGTTACGTATTAAGGAGGATGATGTCCCTAAAACCGCCTTTAAGACGAGATTTGGACATTACGAGTTTACTATTTTACCATTTGGACTAACAAATGCCCCGAGGGTATTTATGAGTTTGATGAACGGGGTGTTCCACGACTACTTGGACAAGTTTGTCCAAGTATTCATTGATGATATTTTTATTTACTCTCGTACGATAGAGGAGCATGATGAACACTTGCACTTGGTACTACAGTGTTTGCGAGAGAACAAATTGTATGGGAAATTGTCCAAATGCTCTTTTTATCAATCGAGGATTCACTACTTAGGGCATGCCATCTCCGACGAAGGCATCGCCGTGGATCCAGCCAAGGTCGAGGATATTATGGAATGGTTTGCACCGACGAATGTCACAGAAGTGCATAGATTTATAGGTTTAGCGGGATGCTATCGACGGTTTGTCGAGGGATTTTTGAAGATAGCAAATCTGATCACGGAATTGCAAAAGAAAAACAAGAAGTTTGTTTGGATCGAGAAATGCGCAGAAGCATTTCAGAGGCTTAAGGAGTTGTTAACAACATCGTCGATACTAAAGGTCCTTGACATGGACGCAGACTTCTTGGTATGCACAGACGCATCCAAGGAAGTCTTAGGTGGAGTCTTGATGCAAGTCGAACGAGTAATCGCTTACATTTCGAGGAAACTGAGAAGGCATGAGAAGAACTACGCGATGCATGATTTGGAGTTATTATCCATTGTATATGCCTTGAAGGTTTGGAGACACTACCTTGTTGGAAAAAAATTTGAACTAAAGACTGATCATTGTGGACTACAACACATTTTTACACAAAGCGACCTGAACGCGCGACAACGATGTTGGTCGAAATTGCTTAGTGAGTACGACTTTGAGATTACTTACACAAAGGGAACAGTGAACTGAGTGGCGGATGCTTTGAGTAGAAGACCACACATCTTTTCGATGTTGCCTCTTCAGACGAATCTACGTGAAAAGATTCTCACTTTACAACGTGATGGTGACTGGTACAAAGAGGTCGAGGGTTTTATCGGAAAAAACACAATGATGGTACCACGATATGAGGGATTTTATTTTGATAGCGATGGTTTATTGAGGTTTAAAAGTCAGATTCACGTACTGCCAAATGACGAGTTGAGGATGTTGATCATAAGGGAGGCTCATAGAGCAGTTTACATGGCTCACCTGGGAGTCATGAAGATGAGGGCAGACCTTAAGCCCTTATTCTTTTGGAAGGGAATGAAGGTAGGCATAGTCAGCTACGTGGCTAGATGCCTCGAATGTCAGTAGGTAAAGGATGAACATAGACACCCAGCGGGATTACTACAACCACATGCCATTCCAGAATCGAAATGGGAAGTTATTTCGATGGATTTTATTGTTGGATTGCCACTGATGGCAAGGAGACACGACTCGATTTTCATAGTAGTAGACACTTTGATGAAGAGTTCTCACTTTATTCCTGTGTGTATGACGTATCAGGCACCTGACATTGCTAGAGTTTTCATTAGTGAGATTGTGAGGCTGGATGGCATGCCCAAGAGGATTATATCCGATTGAGGATCGGTGTTTACTGGACGATTTTGGACGAGTTTCCAAGAGGCCTTGGGAACCCAACTTAAATTTAGTACTGCGTAACACCCAGAGACTGACATATAGACCGAAGGAACAAACCATACCTTGGAGGACATGTTGCGCATGTACGTGATGGACCAACAAAAGCATTGGGAAGAATTCTTGCCACTAGTGGAATTCACTTACAACAACAGTTACCAGAGCACCATTAAAATGGTGCCTTTCGAGTTTCTTTACGGGTGACTGTGTCAGATGCCCTTGAGTTGGGATCAGCTTGAGGATAGGGTCATGGTGGGACCAGAAGTGATCCAGGAAATGGAAGAGAAAATGCAAACCAGAAGACAAAGGATTAAAGAAGCACAGGATCGACATAAGAGTTATGTCGATGTGCACCGACTCGACCATAGTTACTAGGTCGGCGATCGAGTCTTCTTGCAGGTTAAACCACATAAGAGTTCAATCAAGTTTAGAAAGGGACCTAAACTCTCTCCTAGGTTTGTGGGACCTATCGAGATTGTGGAGAGAAAGGGGCCCGTGGCCTATCGACTAGCCTTACCTGATTCCTTGAGGTGTATGCACGATGTTTTTCATGTATCTATTTTGAGACATTATATTAGTGATCCTACACATGTTATTGAAATGAGTTCCTTGAAGGTATTGGACGAGGGAGCGCTCACGGCTGAGCCGGTCCGCATATTAGATCATCGCGTTCGACAGTTACGACATCGAATGGTAGATCAGGTCAAGGTCCAGTGGGACAATTATAGTCCGAACTCGACAACCTGGGAGGACGCATATGATATGTGCCAGCAGTTTCCATTTTTGTTTGATAGATAGGGGTTAAATCATGAAGATGGGTTACACTTTTGCTTGTTTTATGAGAAAACAAACTGTATTTTCACAAGTTATTCAACTTCCGACATATAAAAGTATTTTTTTTATTTAGAATTTCACTTTACAGTAAAAAAAAAACTTGTGAAGAATTGTGTTAGCTTTCCAA
>ML807768.1:109276-119303 GCA_009831015.1 Picea engelmannii
CTGTGAGGGAATCTAGGGACACCTAGGAGTAAATTTAGGAGCAACTCTAGGTGGGTGAGGGAAATGAGACAATTATTAATTTAAAGAAAATAATTATTGGAGGAAAGTGGGGAAGTTCTAAAACTCTATAAAAGAGAGGAAGGAGGAGGAAGTTGGGGATCGATTGTTAGCATAACGTTACACTGCCAGATTGTGACTTGATTGATTTACTTGTGAGGAGTTGGTTTTTCCCAGCTCAGATAGGAGTTGTAGCTCAGCTTTGCGAGGCGAGCTGGGAGATAGACGTACCATCTGGATAGTGTGTGGCCCCTTTGTGGCTCGGGAGGATAAGGGGGAAGCAGAGTACCCCTAGCGTTGGCTGGGAGGTACCGGTGAGGTCTCGACGGTCGGCAAGCGGGAGAGCTTGGAGTGCATGACGTCAATCGAAGCAGGCGATAAGGCAACAATATGCACTTTTATTTTGTAGAGTAGAATGCATTTGGCTTTATGCATGGATCTAAGTATTGATTGTAAATGAAATTGGCATGTTTATACCTCTTGTTATCTCGTTTTACTTCGACTTTTTGTTTCGCTGGACAATCCTGCGTTTTTACTTTATTTACTGCATTTTATGCATGCATGGAGAAATTGACTTTGCATTTAAATGGTTTCTGGGCTAGTTGGCTCTGCGCTTACTACGCCCCCTTGTGTTTCCACTCTACGTTTTTTTTTCACCTCTCCACAACAGTTTTACCCGCCTCATTTCAGGATTTTTTTTTTTTTTCAGATCTTAGGTAATGGTGGGATTATCTGTGACTATAATTTGTTTCATTTGCACAAGAAATACATCCCTCTACTCGGTTGGATAATTTTTGCCTGAATTTTTATGCCTAAATCAAATTTATGCTTGCGTTTTGACTGTGTTCCTGCCTGCGAGTCTGTTTGATTCTATTGGGGAGTGGGTCATATTTGTTGGTGCTGAAAGGGTTGCGTTCCGATTTGTCTCGTGAGGGTGTGGCTGTGTTTTTCCCCTTCCTTTATTTTTCCTGGTAGTTTGACGCATTGTGCACAATCGTGACCCATGGCCTTCCCCTCTAGTGGCTTGTGTTGAATGTATTAGCTGTTGACCGGGCCCTTGAGCTCCCTCAGTGCTCTTTGTAGGTGGCGAATCTATCAGACTATATTGGGAAATCAAGTTTAGAGTTTAGGTTCGAAATCGGTTCGGTGGGTCTGCTCTGAGTTGTGTTTATTGTTTCTTGCATTCGCAAAGCCACCTCCTGCATTCATAACCTTGCGTATCGATTTCTAACTCTACGATGGATTACACTGGTGTTTTCCCTCCTTTCAAAACCACCCGTCGTGTTGGATTGGGAAACTTTCCACAGACGGTGTGTAGAACGTTGCTAGATTCTCGTATAGCGAGTGAAACGGGAGGCGTGGCCTTGATTTTTCCTCTGACAACCGTGAGCTATCTCCCCTTACCTTCACTGACAGCATGGTAACCCCTCCTGGAATTTCTGTAGTGATTTTGTTGTTTTAGTAATTAATTAACCCCCTTTTAATGCCGCACTGTTAATTATTCATTAATCTTTTAATGCCGCACTGTTAATTATTCTTTAATCTTTTAATGTCGCACTGTTTTCCTTTGATTATTCTTTGCTCTTAAGATATTTAGTCTACAACGTCATTTGGTTCTCTATTATAATAATCTTTTTCGATTGGGCGACGGACCAATTTGCCTTATACAGACCTTTTGAGTATTGGATCCTACACCTCGATACCCTTATGTCTCATTAGTATCACTAAATCCTTTTGCATCTGCATGCGAGGAACCTCGTCACTCCATACCCGTCCAACTCCATAGAGCACCAATTGCCTTTGTGAATAATTTGGGTCTGCTCTTACGTCGTTTCTTTTTGTGCTACCATTTCTGGGTCGCGTAGTTGTTTGGTAAATTCTCTAACTCTCCCTGATCGCACTGTACCTTCATGATCGCACTGTACATCTTGATTATTTCCTGAATTGTTGTACAGTCAGACGCACTGTCCATGGTTGTCAGACCAAGATTGTTTACGAAAAAAAAAATAAAAATTTTACCCCTATACATAAATTAAATATCAAATATCCCTACAAGAAGGATCCCTTATTTCTCATTTATCAATATTTTATGCCGTACAAAGGAGGCAATTGTACATAAATTATATGCAAAGAAGATTCGATATGCAAAGCTCAATATACTCAAGCTACAAAGATAGTCTCCATGTCTAACATCTTAAATTTAAATAATTTGTCATAATAACCAATAAAAATATATGACTTTCGAGACAAGTGATGAAGATGTTCGATATCCAATTTTCAAGTATCCTCAAAGTATCCAATTTAAATATTTAAATATTGTGACGCATGGGACACGAAATGTTTTCATCAATAGATTTTATACCATTGTACGATCACAATGTATGTTATGACAATTGCTTTATTAACCTCATTCCACACTTGCAAAAGCATTCCTTGTATATGCCATTCCTCATAAATAATGATATTGAGTAGAAACGACTGAAAAAAAGCTATCAATTTACAGTAAATAATATAGGTATCATGAAGTATGCTTATGAAAAATTGTAGTACAATTATGTAATGAATTTTAAGGTTGAGGCTAATATCTAGGGTAATGCTAATTTTCAAGGCTATTATTGTTCATGGTAAAACTAATGTAATATAATGTTTAAAGTTAATACTAATGATTATGGTAAGGTTAAAAAATTCAATGTTATTTTGTTTTATGGTAATGTCAATATAATTGTTACAAATAATACATAAGGTGCAAGGGGGTCGTCATTTTATTGAGTTATTGTAATATAAAATGAAATGCAGTTATTATTGTATGGTAACGATGCTGAAATTTCATTACCATTGATAACAGATACAATGTAATGTCTTGAATAAGCTCAATAAGCTATATGATTCAGTAAATGGGGATTTGCGATTAATTGAATTTACATTATTTTAAAGTTGGTTTGGTAACTTGTCGATTAATGAAAAGGAATGGATTGATTGATCTGTATTTAATGCCAATTGGGGGGGGGGTAGGTATTGTCGAGTCTTAAATAGTGGTTGGTTGTTGTCAGAGCCCTTTCTGACTTGCGCTTTCTGTAGAGGATGTGGATGTTCTTTTAATTATTGTTGCACTTGGTTATGAAAACTCTAATGAGCTTGGTTGCTTACGGTAAGGGTTCTAGTGACCTGTGTAATTTATTGTTGAGTTTCTAGGATGTTGTCCTTATCTTAGTAGGCTTGGTTTATTGAGTCGGGCGGGATGTAGACACCTCCATGTTCCTCAGAACAGTCACCAGCCCTGAGACCTTAAATGGTTAAAATCGATGGGAACCTGGGCTTGAGTGTTGCTTATGTGTCTTGGAGGTCTTAACCATTGCAGGGTAGGACGGGCGGGTAGTCAGTCTTATTATTTGTCGGTTGATTGTTGTTCATTGCTTGCAGAGGTTTATGCACGTCTTAGATATTTTTGTTGTCATCGCATTGCATGCGTCATGTTCGTCGTCGTATGGCGACGTAGAGTCGAATGTATTTATTATCCTTGTACACACGCGCACACACACACACAAAATAAAATAAAATAAATGCACTTGTTATAAGAGGTTTGTCGGCGTAAAGAGGAGGCTCTTTACAATCTGGCTTGCGTAATGTTACGTTGTTGAAATTTCATCTTGACTGAACTTTTTCTTGTGGGATTTGGGATACCTAGCTCAGGTGACGAGTGGTAGCTTGACCTTGCGAGGCGATCTGGGTGCTAGCATTATCTGGTATTGTGTGCGTGGCCCCTTTACGTCTCGGGGGGCTCAGGGAGAAGAAGAGTACCCCTAGCATTGGCTGGGAGGTACCAGTGAGGTCACATCGGTTGTCAAGTGGGATTTGGACAGAGCGAATGCACTAGGAGGACATCCTCGCCTCATCGTCGTCGGTAAATGTACGTCTGTTAAAGTTGTTACTTGTAATAAAATTTAATATTCACCTATTTATTTTACTGTATTCAGAAGACGATTTCATTTCCATGAGGTTTCCTTGCACATATATCTCCTGCCTGCGGTTTCTTTATTCCTTGATTGCATTTTTTTTATTATTGTTCTCCACGAAGAAGGTTTGGATGCAGATTGTGTTTTTATATCTTGATTCCTTTATCCTATAAGTTATTAGTCCGTGCTTGAGTAGTCGACCAAGAGATGAATCGTTTGTCTTTCACTCTGGTGTTAAAGATTTAGATTCAAATGCCCTGCTTTCCTGTGAATGGATAATAAGTGAAGGATAATTTCTCTGCCAAACAATTTCCTTACTGTGTACCGCGGAAAATTCCTCTTCATTAATCTGCGATTATTATGTTTTTATCTCCGCGTTTTTTTTGGGGATAATCTTTGCGTCATCGTGGTTGTGTAAGCTGGCCAAGTTGGGATTCTCCTTTAAACCCCTATGATAATAATCATTCTCTGTATTGAAAAAATCACCAACAATTCCTATATTTATTATATTTTAATTTTTATGAGCTGCATCTCCCATTATGGAGTGCAAACTACCATAGTTTTTTGGATAATATTTTGAATTATGACTGTTAAGAATGTCGTCCATGAGTCTAAGTTCTGGTTGATTAATTTTTGAGATTAAGTGCAATTTGGTGTGTTGAGTATTTATTATTAAAATCTTTTGGATTCATAAGTTCTTATTTATTATTGAATGTTTATGAAAATATAGATAAAAAAAAAGAAAGACTCCTACTTCTTCTTTGTAAAATATATATAGATACATTTTATCAAAGGCACATTTAGAAGTGTATCTCAGTGGGTAGAACTATATCAACGTTGTCTATCTTCAATTGATTAATTATCATTGTGAATTTGATGTTCAGAAGGTCATTTTCATACCTAACTGTTGTCCGATGTTTATTGGTTATATTTCTTACCTAACTATTGGTCAAGAAGACTAGGTAATCTCATAATACAGATTGAATAATGCAACGTTTGGAGCTATCGAACTAAGTCGTATTAGGTGGCAGAGTTGCAACACTAAAATTCCCATAATTTATCTCCACGTTTTCTTTTATGAACAATCTCGACGTCCTTCCAAGAAATTATCGTTGCGTTTTTCTTTTTGAATAATCTTTGATCTCTGTGTTTTTCCTTTTTGAATGATCTTTGATCTTTGCATTTTTATTTTTGAATAATCTATGATCTCTACGTTTTTCCTTTTTGAATGATCTCCGACCTCTAAGTTTTTCTTTCTGAATAATCTTTGATCTTTGCGTTTTCTTTTATGAATAATGTCTCATCTAGGTGGTTTTCTTTTATGAATAATATCTACATCCTACCCATAAATTATCTCCATGTTTTCTTATGAATAATCTCTGCATTCAACATTTTATCGGGTGACAGAGTGCCCTTTGCATCCCCATGCCCAACGAATATCATTCTGATTTCTTCGATGGCTTGTCTAGCTGTGATTTTGGGGCACTGTTTCCCAATGTTTTTCCCTCCTTGATTTAATGATTCACTTTCAGTTTACTATTTTTAACACGTAGGTTGGATTCATGATGGTTGTCTCATCTAATGTAGAGTTCTTATTTAATGTATTGATTAAATAGTACCATTGGTCGGTTATCAATTCGATGGTTTTATTTCAGGATAAAGGGGATGTAAATGAATGACTGTAAGTTTTATTTATAACTATCAATTCTATATTATTACCATGGTTTAATATTGCTTATTATTGTTGAGTATGATGGTTTTACATTTAGTTTATATAAAAGTTTCTCATCATAGACCCCATACAAAAATGATATGGTGATTACACAAAAGGGTCTTGGGTAATAGTTTATATTAATGATTGAGAAATAAAATGGAGTTAAGAAGATCAAATAATTTATATTAAATTGTTGTCTTATCTTTAAAGTCTCAATGCTTTTAGTATAAAATAATGTTCATTGATTTAATAAGATTATAATGATAAATCATAGCTTGATTGAAAATGGAATTATGACAATTGCCTTATGGTGTAATCATTGTTTTTAAACGTTTCTGATGTAATTTTGGAGTCGTAGTCATTATAATGAAATGAGTTTATTATCCTTTTTATCCTCACAAAGTAGGAAGTATTGAAGGATTGTCCATAGAATTAGGTGGCCTAAGTGTTATAAAATTATTTGCGAGTATGTTTAATTTGGCATATCTTTATGATAGAATTTTGTTTTAGCTACTTACTATTGTTGGAATGCATCATAGATGGAAATTGCGCCAATCAATTGTTTTATGATATGTGTAATGTACTTTTGTAGAATGTTTCGTAGGTAGTAATTGCGTCAATTAACTGATGTTTGTTCTATAGTAGAATTTCTTGTCAAGCCAAGAATACTTGATAATTAATATTGATGGTTGATCATTATTTATATTTTTGATTCAGTTTATTTGATGTATGGAACTTCGTCAATAATTATGAACTTTTTATGTGGATCATGTGTCGCTTGAAATGCTATCAAAATTGTGTGACGATTTTATTATCCTATTCCAAAAAAGAAATTTTTACCTCGTTGTCGTCATGAAGGGGGCATTACATTTACGCTCTCATTTTCTCATGAAAGAGTAATGTTCAAGAGTAATGTTGAGAGTGTAAGCTCTTGCATTATTGCATTATTGATGTAATTTATTTTCCTTAATTTGTGTGTATGAGGACACTTCTTCCATCATTGTGGTATTAGAGCACGGTGATGCGAATGGTGGTATTAGAGAACAGTGATGGGAATGGTGAAGAGGAGATTCCACCATTGAAGGAGCTTGGAAAACTCCATCACATTGGAAAACGAACGATTGTTTGGTACATTGATCTTGAAATTTTTGTTAAGGATGAAAATAAAATTTAAATATTTTCTCCAAAATTAAAGATAGTGTGTAGATTCAAATTTCAGTTCTGTAGATTGGCATAATTTTCAAATTTGAGAGAATTAGGACTAATAGACATATATTGTGAACAAACAATTATGTTGTCAATAACGGGCAGCACAAATAGTCCACCCTCCATGGTTTTTTTCTATATATCACCATCCACAGACTTCATGTAAAAATATTTACTTCTAATCTTCACAGTGCACATCAACAAAAATTGGATCAATCCATTGCGCCACTGTGTTTTGAGTGCAACATTTTTCTGCTTAATTTTTTTTTTGGTGCAAGCGATTTTATGGTTAACCCTAGACCATATATTTGGTAGCATATATCAGTGTAGATCCGAAAATTTTAGTGATTTTATGGTTAACCCCAGACGATATATTTGGTAGCATATATCGTTGTAGATCCGAAAAAATTGACAGCAAAATACATTGTTTAGAGGTCATGGAAGAGAGAGGTCCCGCATGAGCGATTCATCCAGTGGAAGAATAACCATCTCGGCACCTAGATCGGTTGTTCAAATCGGTTGTCTTTCCCATGTCTTTTCTGCAGTGAAATGATCTGTGCGTTGTGGCCATGCGTGTGGGAGCAACATGTGATTTCGTAGGCATGCAAATGAAGATAACTCCCATCATGACTACCTCCATGCCCATCATAAATCGAAACTGACTAGAACCCATATGCAACAAATCCACCTCTAGCAATAACCACACCATTTCCCTAAAGAGTCTGCTACAAATAGGCCATAAGGAGGAAGAAAAGTTAAACAAGACAAGAAAAGCATACTGTAGGTTGATGAAAAGAGTTAAATGAGAAAGGTGGTGAGCAAGAAGAAACCCCAATGCATGCAAACAGCCCAGAGTTTGTAGAAACTCCGTCAAACCATTGCTCCAAAGAAGTCACATGTGATAGGAATTTCCAACCACAAAGCCATGTACTAGTAAAGCCTCCTCCATTAATAATCACACCATCACCTTAGAACCACTACCATCTAAGCATATAGGCAAATGACAAAGTTGGTGGATGCACCACCACCCAACACAATGGAAATAAGTCAACTTGTTTTCAATATATTAGAAAACAATTTTTTTGGATAAACATAAAAAAAATACCACATATTCATATTTAGGCCAAACCATAGCCAAAGCTAAAAGTCAAAATAATTTTTTTGGATAAACATGGAAAATATCACAGATCTCTATTTAGGACAAATCATAGCCAAAGCAAAAAAACAAAATTATGTATGGGAAAATTTGAATAAACATCGACAATACCACATATTCATATTTAGGCCAAACCATAGTCAAAACCAAAAAAATCCCTATTTAGGACAAACCATAGCCAAAGCCAAAAATCAAAATTATGTATGAGAAAATTTGGATAAACATTGAAAATACCACATATTTATATTAGGCCAAACCATAGTCAAAGCCAAAAATAATTTTTTTTTTTTGGATAAATATGGAAAGTACCACATATCCCTATTTAGGATAAATCATAGTCAAAGCCAAAAATCAAAATTATGTATGGCTGGATTTTTGTCCCCGTAGGTTTCAAACCAGTGACTTTAACATCAAGGAGCGCTTTAACAACACACTCCGTCACCGACTATCCTACACCTGGGAGACTAGGAGCCACAATATTATATATTAAAAAATATTTTAGATTACAATGTATCAAGATAATGATACATTTTAAATATTATTTCAATAAAATTGAAGGTTAATTGAGGAAAAACTTTAATATCCATAAAGATTCAATTAGTAAATAAGAAAAAACATACATATATATAAAATTTAACATCTTTTTAAAATTAAACTTCAGATATTTAAACTTTAAACAACTTTGTAAATTTTAAGCATTATTCTTGTTTTGATTGAAAAAACTAAATAGTAGTACTCTTGTAATATGAAAATACAATAAAAGTCAATGATATGGTTGGTTCATAGAAACAACAAACCTAAGAAAATGCTTGCCATGGTCATGGTTGTTGATTTATTTGACTTTCATGTTTAGTGGGGACTTGAATGAAAATATATATGCATTAATTTTTTTCCATATCTACTATTATAAAGTGAGTATTATTAAAAAAAATTATTTAAATAATTTTTGAAATAATATTTAGTGTAGTTTAGTCTTTGTTTATAAAGATAGTTTGAATAAATGTAATAAAAATATTTGTAATAATGGAATAAAAATATTTACATTTTAATTTAATAATATCTAAAATTGATACTTATTAATACCAAAAATTATAAATATAATTTTAATTTAAAGTTCTTTATTTCATAAACTAGTTCTCAAACTCTCATTTTCTTAATGTTAAGCTCTTAAAAAGATACCAAGTTTCACAATACCCATTTCCAAGCTCCCAAAACATTCAGAAAATTCCAAAATTCTTAAAGATGCCACAACTTTCTCATGCAATTATGATTAAAAATAAACAAAAAAAAATTACCAAAATTAAATATAAATATAAATTAGTAACTTACATTGTATACAAATTAATAGATATAACGAATACTCCAACTAAAAAATAAATAAAATAAAAAAGATTGATTAGTTAAATTAACCTAAGATAGAGACATTAAAATTAGCAAGATATAGTAATAAGCATAAAAGCATATCTCTTTGAGGTATGGACAGATAAAAGCATAACTCTTTGAGGTATGGACAAATTAATCAGCATAAAAGCCTAACGCTTTGCTATCCCGCATGGACATGATAAATATAGAATTATTTTTCAATATATTGTTTTATTTTAATTCAACTTTTCGTTAAGAAAATGTATACTTCTTAAAATAAGAAGTAATCAAGGACGTAAATGGGTACGTAATTCGAAGATTCCGAAATTTGGACTTTTGTTTCGCATCATTATTCATCCACCCTACTTCCGAATCTTCGCGCCCGGCACGACTTGTCTGCTCCCACTTACACACTTGACAGAATCCATCCACTTTTATCTATTTAATTGGATTATCGTCTTTTGTTCAAGATACTAGGGCTTTTTGAGAAGAAGAAGGTCGAGTTGAGGTGGGAGCTTAGGATTTATCAATGGAGAACCCTCATATTTATTGTTCCCAAGTTCAGCTGCCTGTAACGGT